>JACXGM010013960.1:0-22533 GCA_016801145.1 Umbra pygmaea | reverse complement strand
AGCAATTACTCCGGTAAGTGGAAAAAAAGTCTGTATCCAGTGAATTACGTATATCCAAAAGTGCTAGTCGGTCATACTGTATGAGCGACAGTGCAGGAGGTGCAGAAATAAAAACTAAAAAAACAGTAATAAGCCAAAATCTGCATAGAGTGAACGGAGCCATCGTCCATGCGACCATTCTCTACGGCGCACGAAGTCTAATCCAAGAGTAATCCAAAATCCATAAATGCAGAATCAGAAATATATTCAGGTCAGGTATAGGCAGTCAGATATTTTTCAAACACTCAGTAGAGAAGGGTGTAGTACTTACAATACCTCGCAATGAGATACAGAGAGATGAGGGATTATATACAAATAGGGGGCGCAAATGGCTCAGTGGGTAGGGAGTCAGACTTGTAGTCAGAAGGTTGCCAGTTCGATTCCTGACTGAGCCAAATGTTGTTGAAATTGTTCTTAGTCAACTTACCTGGTTAAATAAAGGTTAAATTAAAAAAAAACTGGGTGTTTGCAGGTGTTTAGAATTCAGGTGATCGTGACTGAGCTATGGGGATGCGTTCATGACTGTCGGGAACGGAGGTGGAACTGGTGGTGGATGGTTCGTTCAAGATAGGTGTGGACACGAAGGGTGTAAATACATGTTGATACACCAATGAGTGCTAAATCAGTGGATTTAAACTCTGCATGTTTATCTTCTCAGGCTGTGTGCACAATTATTAGGCAAGTCAGTATTATGGTAATATCATTATTATTATCATTATTATTATGCATATATTCTAAATCTGCTGTAAAAACTGGATTTAAGCATATCAGGTGATGTGTATTTGTGTAATGAGGGAGGGTGTGGCATAAGGAGATCAACACCCTATATTAAGGTGTGCATAATTATTAGGCAGCTTCTGTTCCTTGGGCAAAATGGGCAAAAATAGACATTTAACTTCTTTCAGAGGGATGCAGCACTCTTGAAATTGCTAAGATATTGGGGCATGATCACAAAATCATCAAACGTTTTGTTGCAAATAGTCAATAGGGTCTCAAGAAACTTGTTGAGGAAATAAAACACAAATGAACTGCCAAAAACTTGAGAAGATTCAAACGTGAAGCTACCAGGAACCCATTATCTTCCAGGAACCCATTATCCTCCAGTGCTGTCATATTCCAGAACTGCATCCTACCTGGAGTTCCCAGAAGTACAAGGTGTTCAATGCTCAGAGACATGACCAAGGTAAGGTCGGCTGAAACCCGAATACCATTTAACAAGACACATAAGTTGAAACGTCAAGCATAGGCCAAAAAATATCTGAAGACAGATTTTTCAAAGGTTTTATGGACTGATGAGATGAGAGTGATTCTTGACTGACCAGATGGATGGGCCCGTGGCTAAATCAGTAATGGGCACAGAGCTCCACCTCGATTCAGACGCCAGCAAGGTGGAGGTGGGGTACTGGTATTGGCTGGTATTGTTAAAGATGAGCTAGTTGGACCTTTTCAGGTTTGAAGATGGATTCAAACTGAACTCCCAAACATACTTTCTTTCTTCAAACACATTCTTCAAGCAGTGTTACAGGAAAAAGTCTGCTTTTTTCAAGAAGACCATGATTTAAATGTAGGACAATGCTCCATTGCATGCATCAAATTACAGGTACTCCACTGCGTGGCTAGCCAGTAAAGGCATTAGAGATTCAAGAATAATGACATGGCCCCCTTCTTCACCTGACCTTGTTGATGAACATGTAGTCCCTTCTTAAATGGTCGATTTATGGTGAAGGAAAACAGTACACCTCTCTGAACAGTGTCTGGGAGGCTGTGGTTGCTGCTGCACAAGAAGTTGATCGTCAACAGATCAAGAAACTGACACACTCCATGAATGGAAGGCTTACGACTGTTATTGAAAAGAAGGGTGGCTATATTGGTCAATGATTTGTTTTGATGTGTCAGAAATGTTTAGTTGTTGGTTTATTATTCTCACAACAAGTGAGATGGGAAACTTTTAGTTTTTCATTTAGTTGCATAATTATTCTGCACACTAATAGTTGCCCAACAATTGTGCACACATAGATATTCTCCAAAGAAAGCCAAGATCTCACTTTAACTTTCTTAACTACTCATGTTTGAGGCGTATTTACATTTTGGATTGACTGAGAGCACTGTAGTTGGTCAATAATAAAATGAATCCTCAGGAATACAGCTTGCCTAATAATTGTACAAACAGTGTATATGGATATTATCTGCTGGTCATCTGGCCCATTGTTTATCTTATCTAACTAGATCAGGGCAGTGCTAACCTGTCCATACATTGGATAGGGCATTCGTCCTACTCTTTAGGCCATATGGATGGTCTCAGACCAGTGAAAGGTTGAAAGGCAGCCTGTGGTTGTCCCTTTTAGTGCCTTCTGTCACGAATAGGTGCTCCAAAGAGCTTCTCCTGCTGCCCATGGAAAAATGAGCACTGTGGTGCGAGCACTCACAATGAAGAGGAGCTACAGAATTATACAAATTGCCTGTCTGCTCATTACACATTGATGCTAGAAACAGTTACCTTCTGAAGCAACAAAGCAAATAACTAAATTGTGATTTAATCAGAACATCTAAATAAAAAGGAGACACCTACATTCACAAATCTTAGAGTTGCAGTGCTCTTTGAATGTTATAAAGTGCCCATGCAGTGTCTGTGATCTCACAACGAAAAAAGACTTAGCACCTCTCAATGTTTTAAGGCTATTGCGGCCAGCAAACCACAATTTAGCCGTTAGGAACAAAGGAAATTGAAGCAGTGTTGCATTTATCACGGACACACAGAAGAAAAAAAACACCCTTCCCGTAGACAATATAAAACGATATTTCTCAACCGCTCATGTGGCTTATACTTGGGCTCTGAGCCAATTGGATATATGTTGCCCCAGCAGCCTCAAGGGTAGTGTCACCTATTTCTATTGTTATTGGCTGATGCCTATATTTAAAATGTAATTACTGCAATGGCACATGGCAGGATTTGTGCTGGTAAAAAAGAGTTGTTTTGAAAATCTACCACTTCCTGTTTTTCCCCGCCTTCAGTGAGAAAGTTGTGTATTTGTAGATTTTCTGCAGGTCGTTATATTTCTGTATGAGGGCCTAAATGAATGCTTATAATGACAGATTAACACAGTCATGTGGGCATTCTATAGGATTCCCATTTAGCTGACCATGGCACATCCTTTCATCCTGGGATTCTGACAAAAAACGAGACACTTTACAGAGAGAAAGATGCTACAATTCATATGTATTTAAAAACAATAACATGTGGACATTAGGGTTATACCAATATTGAAGAAATTTCTATCAACACATTTCAACAGTATAGGTTAACAATATTAAGGTATGGGAGTGTGTACAGTAGATGTGTGTTTTCACAGTCCCTGTTGTTCTGTGAGGTGTGTTTTTTCTGTCAAATGACCTTGTGTTGAGCGTGAGATAGAAGAGTGTACCTTCTAGTGTAGTCTATATATGTAATATACATTACATATTGTAGCTTCATATTATTAACTGTTCTGACCTTGTGGACTGTGAACAGATTTATGTTAACTGAACAAACAGACAATTATGTCCTCAGGACATCAATGTCTTTCTTAAAAAAAACTGGACTGTTTTCTGCAAGAAGAGATTGACACTTTGTGGATATTATCCCTCTGATGAAGTTCTGGTAACTGCTATCATAGCAAAAAAAGCATGAAAAGTATTGGAACTAGAAATTCTCTGACTTTTAGTTTTGTTGACAATGAGTTCTTACACTAATTTGTTGCTTGACATTTTAAAAAGAGTCCAATCTTTCATTTGAAGGCTATCAACTATATGACAACTACCACTCTACACTACATTGCCTCAAATGTGTCTGGCAGTTCCAATGCCAGCAGCAACACGATGCTGGCTCGCAAAGATTAGACAGGACTCACCCAAAACAGATGGTGAAACAACGCATATGTTTGTTCAGACAAGTTTGTGTGGCATTACTCTATGTAGAGATCTGACGCAAAAAGACTTGCTCATAGAACAAAATAGCAGTGTGTACGTGTGTGTGGGGGGGGGCTGTATTGATTAGACAGCACTTCACTTTCTGAATATGTGATGTAGAAAATACCAGTACACTTTTCAGTTATTACTATTCTGATACTTCTCCCCACCAAACCCTGAATAAGGCATTCCCCCATTTCTTCTATCTGTCAGTCTTCCCCTCTGGATTCGTAACATACCATTAATACAGCTGGTTTACCATTTCACAATATTTCTGAAAGATTTTAAACTCCCACAAAACAGGATATCTTGGCAGTTTATGCCAGTGGGGGAACTTTCCAAAAGCCAATCCCAACACTACCCCATAGCTAATATGTAGGAAGTTTCTGAAGGTGCCTTGCTAAGATAAGGAGAAACTTTTCCTTAAAGTGGTTCTATTGTTCAAAGTTCTATGACTTCACATTCCGGATGCTTTCCTAAATGCTTTTTTCAACACAAGAAGCATAAAAACATACATTATGAATTTTTTTCTAAGTGCCAGTTTCACAAGGGCTTGTTTTTCACTGGCACATCCTACATTCATTTCCAAGTAACTCCAGTTACTTACAGCTATGTAAAGCCAAATGTTTGTTTTTATGACTAATTGTTTACATTGCCCCTGTTAATGGGTCAAGAGGAGTGATAAGTCCCAGATCTAAACCTCTCTCTTTAGGTGCCACATTCTACCAATTCAACCGCAAAGCACCTCATCTTTCTTCTTCACAGGACACTAACTTTACATAAAAGCACAAAAAGCAGGTCAAAACAAGCACGAGGCATCTCAACCTGTCTACCATCTACAAGCTGGCAGGAGGAACCCCCTCCCCCAAGAGTCCAAAGACCATGAAGTATGGTGGTACCGCGGTAGAATCATATCATACTGGAGTTAGACATTCCAACAGGAATACTGAGAATTCCTTTATGTTCATATTAGAAAAATCTATGAGTCTGGGATTTATTCCAAAAACTTACAAGCCAAAAACCCCCTGCTTAATTTTCTTAAAGAGGGGTTGGTTTGTTTTTCTATGATTCCTATTCATTGACTATTGAGATGCCCATGCCAGTAAATATGATGAAATGTATTGTGACATTCTATATGAAAATAAACAGAGTACTTAACCTATCTTTTAGACTGCTATATCAACCCTTCGTTAATGTGGACATAAGCGAGAAAAGGTAGGCTCTGTAAACTAGACTTTCTAAACAAATTTTATATATTAATTAAAGGGTACCATGCAAAACAAATACCTTAACCTGTTCAAGTTAAGTGTTTTCTACAGCAGTTTAAAATCTCCACAACGTCACATTGTTCCTTTCAAATTGTAAATGGGCAACTGCATATCCTTGCAATTTAGGGTCCCATAAGCAGTGAAGCCCCTTATTGGAGATTTAGGCAGGGCACCTTAAAGCCTGATTCAATACAAATGAGTGTTAACTATTTTCTATGTGGTAATAAGAAAGTCAAGGTGATATCTGTGCACTTCAGTAATGATAATAATGTTCTTTGCATTTGGCTCTGTACCCATTGAGAGTGAAAAATAACTGTTTACTCATGGCTCATTCTTCTATTTATCTCCCCCATATTCTTACTTTATTTTAATACCGATTCTTCTGGCTGATCACACATCTGATTTTCATTCAGAGTTCATGGGTAGTTCATGGGCTCATTTTGCACACTTTATCCACAAACTTCTGCTCCCACATATTTTTATCTAGCATGGAAGGATGAAAGACTCTCAAACCAAAAGGTTTTTAGCTAAAGGGCCCAGATGTTGATTACCCTCAACAGATTAAATGTAGCTAATATTTTCTGGAGGTGTTTATTATAATAGTATTTATTACATTGTAGTAATTCGTGATAGGTTCTAATGCGGAGAGACTCAAAGGAGCTATTACGGATTCTTTTGTTCAATGACCGCACTTTCCATCTCCCACACAACACACTAAGCAAACACATCTTGCCTCTTAATTTAATCCATCAGCATACACTTCACCAATAGCTTTCGATTTCAAAGGGGGAAAAAAACTGTTTGCCAGTGTCTGATTTAGATAGGACTTCATCACTTCCCATACAATGAGCATTCTCTCTCTCGGACCCTCTCCACAGGAGACCAGAGTCTGTATTGGGGAGCCAAAGCACTCGAAGTGAGAAGAGTTCATAAAAACACTGCTTCATCGTCGCTTATCCACATTCACTTCTGCTGTGCAATCTGCACCAATCTGATTGGATTGGCGTGGTGCATAGCTTGCTTTACAACACGATGAATTGGATGGACCAATTCAATCAGTCAATCAGTAATATCAGACTTCAAAGAGGATAACTGTGCATGCTATAGGCCTACGCTATTTGGTTACCGAGTGCCCTTTATTCTTTTACTAAAGATCATAGTAGCTTGCCCCCTGTCATCACCCAACACTAGCTGGGGATTACTTGAACTGAAATAAGAGACGGTGAGAGAAATGTAGTTAGAATGTGGGCAAGAATAATTGAGTTCAGGACCATAATTTCACTAAGGCATTAAGGTTATACGATATAGATATTTTAAATAACTTAGGTCATTCAATACTTCGGACGATGTAGACATAGGCTAACTCTTATTGAATAGGCGTAAACAATCCTAATGACAAGGTGTTACACGCGAGATGTAAGCTCCTCCTTTGGGAGGAGCCAAAACGGGTTATTTATTGCAAGGGAGCCACATTCGAATCCTTAGCGTCAACAAAGTTTATCATAACCCGCGGAGTTAGACTGAGATATCACTGCGTTACCACGATGTCTTATTACGAATTCGAAGTGAGTTGTTAATTTTTTCAATATATAATTATTTTCTATCGATTTTTTGTTTTAAATGTTGTTTTCTACACAATAATTGTTTCACGATTCATATTTGGAAGCTAAAACTAGTTTACTACTTTTTTTGTATGTCTTTTATTGCATAATAATTCATAGCCGTTATTGAAATTGAACACATATGCTTAAACTATTCCATTATTGATACCTGTATTTATGTTCCCAAAAAGCAATGTATTCGATGAAACTGAACTATTATTAACGATTATATTAAATATGATCCTTTTGCAGCATGTATCCTTGAACTTGTCTGACAACACCTTTGAAGAATCAGGGGACTTTGAACTAGATTCGTCCTACGAGGAGATATGCAACCGGGTCGGTAGTGAAGATTTTCAAAGGATTTTTTTACCCATTGTTTATGGAATAATCTTCATCCTAGGAATCGTCGGGAATGGACTGGTAGTGTTAGTAATGGGCTATCAGAAAAAGGTCAAAACGATGACTGATAAATACAGGCTCCATCTCTCTGTGGCCGACCTGCTACTCGTTCTCACTCTACCTTTCTGGGCGGTGGATGCAGCAAAAAGTTGGTACTTCGGCGGCTTCCTCTGTACCACGGTGCACGTGATATACACCATTAACGTGTACAGCAGCGTTCTGATTCTAGCCTTCATCAGTTTCGACAGATACCTGGCAGTTGTGCGTGCCACTAACAGCCAATCTACCAGGAAGTTGCTTGCAGACAGAGTTATTTATGTGGCTGTATGGCTACCTGCCGTTCTTCTCACAGTGCCTGACCTAGTGTTCGCCACAGCATATAAAACGAGCTCCAGAACTAGCTGCCTGCGCATCTACCCCCCGGAGACTAGCCGCTACTGGATGGCTGCTTTCCGTTTCCAGCACATTCTGGTAGGCTTCCTTGTGCCTGGTTTGGTCATCCTCACCTGTTACTGCATCATCATCGCCAAGCTTTCCCAGGGAGCTAAAGGTCAAGTCCTGAAGAAGAAGGCTCTCAAGACCACAGTCATCCTCATCCTGTGCTTCTTCAGCTGCTGGTTGCCGTACTGTGTCGGGATCTTTGTGGACACGTTGATGTTGCTAAACGTGGTCCCCCATAGCTGTGCCCTGGAGCACGGCGTGCAGATGTGGATCTTAATCACAGAGGCGCTGGCGTACTTTCACTGCTGTCTCAACCCCATCCTTTATGCTTTCCTGGGCGTTAAGTTTAAGAAATCTGCCCGCAGTGCTCTCACTGTCAGCAGTAGATCAAGTCATAAGATATTGACTAAAAAGAGAGGACCTATTTCATCTGTATCCACTGAGTCTGAGTCTTCCAGTGTCTTGTACAGTTAACTGTACCCTAACATGTGACATTAACCCTCATAGGGTTAGCTAAGCTTTATTTTCAGGGACAAACCACATTGTAGTTAGTGTACAGTTTATATTCATTTTTGTAAGCTTTTCCTATTTGTTGTTGCCACTTAAATAAATGTTTTCTGTAAATATTTTGTTCTCTCTAAAATCAATGCACAAAGAAGATTTAATATACAGGCAGTGCCTGTTGTCCATTGATTGGTCAAATGTAAATATCAATCCTGCTATATTGCTGTGTAGACTATGATGAAGTGATGACTTTTTTAACCAGACCGTCATCATGGATTTTTCATACCTGCTTAGAGATCATCTTTTTTGTTTAAAAGTTCTATAAATGTTTTTTTTTTAAGTTATTATATATATTTATTGCTGTCACTCCCACTTAACATTTTGTATCATTACTTTGTTCATAGGTGTTTTTGTAACACTTGTAAGTCAGCAGTGTTTCATTGCAGTGTTCTAAAATAAAAATGTTTTTAAATGACAAGGATTGCTGTGGAGTTCATTTCTTCTCAACCTTTTCTCTTCTAATGAGTGGCTGAGTCCCCTGGGGGGGTGGGTGAGGTTCGTCTGAGTGCAGGGGGGATGTGTGTCTCCAACACAAATGCCTCCACCTAATCTGAGGAGGACTAACCAGTGAACCTTGTAATTGGAAGAACATCTGTGCACTTTCACATCTTTTAGACAGCCGCACTAGTACAAAAGCTTGAAGGTTGAGTCAGGATAATAAGTACCCATATGGTTGCTTCTGGAGTAAGAAAATAATGTGTGTTTAGATTAGATGGACTCAAATGTTTTGTTTTTAGAAGTCAGACTGTACCTCTCCCCATACAATTTTAAAATCTCTGATTTTAAGACCCAAATGCATCATTTTAAGATGGCCTTTGTATTTAGGAAGGTCTAGCAAGCTAGATTGTTGCAGCCACTTTTATTTGTGTTGCCTTGAAATATTATTGTGCTGCTTTTGACTTGTTAAGAACACAAAACCTCTTAAGCATTGTTGTGGTTGATATTAGCAGATGGGCCAGATTTAGCTTTAGGCAACAGACACACTGGTAAATTTGTATTTAAATAATTGTGTGTTTGAAATAATTACATTTAAATTATAGCCACTATTACCAGTCATAAACCGATTATCAGTCATGTTCTAATAAAGTCATTAATGTGTACAATATTAAAAACACTACTTAATATCAAGTCTCCAATAGAAGGATTAAGTATAATTTATTGCACCTTTATCTTGGAAGATGTTGCCATTTGAAGGACCTGGGGCCGGATCAGGTTGGTTATTATAAATTAATGATTGGAGGCATTCTGTACAAAAATGTTTCATTTTAAAATCTGCTCTTTCAAACTTTTTTTATTCACATACATTTGTTAGGCTCTCAGGATTGTGTTTTATGTATTTTTGTCTTATCAACAGTATATTTAAAGACATGAAAATCTGAATGTGTCTTCTGGTTAAATGAGGGAATAACTAAAAAAAGTTATGAAAACAAATATGTAAATATATAGAATGATCAGACCACAGATTATTTCTAAGCAATTTGTGAATGAGAACAGTGAATATTTCAGTTTAAAATAATGAAAGGATCATGATCAAGTTGGAGATCGGCCACAAAGGATGCCAAAGTGAATAAAGATGTTGTACGGCTTCAGTGCATTGTAGTGGTCACTGTCCTTCCACCAGAGTCAAGCACGGAGGCATTACCATGTCTTTGCATTAAAAAAGGTGTCAAGTACCCCCATCAGGCCTACAAGTTTATGGTTATGTATTAGTGTAGGTTCCCACAGTTGACTCACAAGTAAACAGGATGAAATTAGAAGTAGTTTTTCAGTTGGAAATGTGTTGGAATGGTCCACATTTTAGCATAAGAGCTCAGCTGCTCCACACTAGAGCTGTAGGACTGTACCATTCACACTCCATTGAGTTCAGCTGGGCTCACCACTTCTGTTTCTTAACTGCCACTTGAAAACCTCTTTATGACAGATTGGAGGCTTCCAGACCACTTTAAACAATACCCCATTCTCATTATAACCTTTACAAAGCTCGTCGCCATAGAAATCTTTGTACTCACATTTTGGTGTTTCAATGTCTTTGATATGTGATCAGATAGGTATTATATTGAAACCATGTATTAATGGGACATGTATTATGACAGAAGGACAATTTAGGTGTAATTTAATCAACATAGTCACAATTATTTTCTGAATTTGATAGGAATTTTGGCTGTCACCAGACAATCATTGTCTAGAATTACTTACAGAATGTGCCTATATTTCGAAGAAGCTACAGGGGAAATAACCACACAATCTACTATTTCACGAGCCAATAGTTTCAACCTCAAACCCCTGGTTTCAGGAGAAAAATCATCTCAACACGAGTCAACATATTTTCAGGGACGATTTACTGTTTTGAAAAGGATGTTTTTTTTAATTTCAAGAGGTTAAAGGCTAAAGCTATTGACATTCCCAGGAAATTACTTCCAATCTGCGTTCATCAGCGACTGTTGAGAGGTTCCAATTGACAGAGATATTAAAATATTTTTATTACAAGATGTCAATCTAGCTCCTGGGGCAAGATGAATCTGGTGATATAAAGTTAAACAATAACTGATATGGAATCTTCTTCATATTATGTTGATGGATGTGTTGTGAATTTGTGCAGAAGTAAAACAAACAGACAAGGTTCCTTAGGGGCATTAACCTATTATTAACGGATGCATTGTTTTGGTTGGGAAGTGACTAGCAGGAAGACTGTTTCCTGCACCAGGAGCTCCTGTGACTAACAGCCTGTGTAAATACTTATGGCAGCCCTGACTGTATTCAAACCCCCGAAAGGCCAATGATGCATTTTAAGGCAGGTCATCAAAGTGATTTTTTGCAAAGGCTAGAAATGTAAGAAAATCTCTGCAGGGCCAGACACAGAAAAATATAATTGCTACCATAATTATATATAAATAAACCCAGGTGTCTGAAAGTATTGGTACCTTTGCATTTCAAACAATTCACCATTCACCCTGAAAAGTGTTGTAATTAAAAGATCTTTTGTCATCCATACATGCACGTCTTTGGTTTGCAGTGGAACAAAACAAAAAAGCTATGAAAAGGACTGAAATCTTGCTTATTCTATAAAAACATTCTACAATTTTACAGATAGCCTTTAAAAGTTATGCCATGAAATGTTTGTGTTGTAGTGATACATCAAGCAGACCATTCTTTAACTTAGTAACAATTACGACAATTTAAATAAAAAAAATGTTTAGCAGATGCTCTTATCCAGAGTGATTTACAGTGAGTACAGGGACATTCCACTGGAGAAACTTAGGGTTAAGTGTTATAAGGTGTAACACTTATAACACTTAACCCTAAGTTAAGTGTTATAAGGTGTAATTTGGCACAGTCGGGAATCAACTGGTAAACTTACAACTAAAAATCTGAATCCCTTACCGCTGAACCACACTTTTTTTGCATGTGATTATTTCCTTTCCCAATTCCCTCTAACCCTGCCTTGTCTGCAACTCCACAACTCCTTGGACAGGTCTGTTGGATGGCAAAGGGTGCACACATGGTTCATCCAACCACATCTTTCCCTAGCCATGGATTCTTTTTGCACTGTGAATCTATCATGGAAGCCTTTAGTCGTATCATGCACAGAATTATTAGGTTCACTGACTATACCCACAGGTGCCCAGTCTGGACTCAAGGAGTCACTGGAGAGCGACGTGGCAGGATAGATAATCTGATTAATCTAACCCAAATCCCGGGCAGCTGTATGCCAATCTGAGCTGCCTCGTGCAGGAGGTCCATGGAAAGTCAGAGAACCCATGGTCAAGCTCGAACCTGTGACTATCATGACGTAGACTGTTGTGCAATGCAGCCACTTAGCCCACTACACCATGCAGACCACCCCGACCGCTGAACCACTCTGCTGTTTTGTGTCACTGTGTGTATCACATTGAACATGGAAAACATAAGGAAAACCAGAGAAGTGTCTGAGAAGGATAGAAAGAATGTAATAGCCAGGCTTGGTTAATGTAAAGGCGACTCTAAAGTGCTTGATGTTCCTGTGAGCACTGTTGCCAATATTACATGGGTCGGTAGCCAATATCCCTGGACATGGTCACAAGAGTAAAATTGACCAAAGAATAAGGAGACAGATTGTTTGAATTGTAGAGAAAGAATCTAGGAAAACCTCAAAACAGATCCAAGCTGACAGTCAAGCTCCAAAAGTTTCAAGTCGCAAAATATTTCACTGTCTGATTAAAAATTGACTCCATGATTGAAGACCCGACTTCTAAAAGAGAAACACCAAATGTAGCCTGGGAGAACCCAGACTGATTTCCGGGCAAATTTAGATTTGCTCTGCAAGTCAGTCTGGTCAAGAGCCCATTCAAGTCCATTTCCAATTTTTCCAAATCAAGGCACCAATCACAACCGTTGAGCTGGGCCTTATACGATGACGATAGCGCAGCTTTATACTGTCATTGGTTGAAGCAGACAATTACAACAACTACTGCTGCAATGGAACATCCGCAAAATATCACTTGTTCGAATCAGCTATGGCGTCTGTTTTAAGAGATTTGAACATTTCATTTTTTTTTTAAACCGAGCAAAGAACAATACTTAAAGCCTTCATATCTACAAAATATGTTGTTGCGGTCTTGCCGACTCGACTCGGCAAACGTCTGATATATCCAATTGCGCCGAAAGGCATTTGAGAGGTGTCCGTTGGTGACGCCCCTTTGGAAATGGGCTGTGAATGAACCTTGCCCAGACCCACTCTCAGTCAGAACTGAGAAGGGTCTGGTGTTAACCAGGCTAACCAAAAGTTGGAGTTTAACAAAATGCCTGTGGATAAGCCAGAGTCCTTCTGAGAGAATATCTTTTGGACAAACAAACCCAAAGTAAATTTGGTAATTCACAACAATTATGTTTTTACAGGAAAACCCCTGATGAAAAAACAGCATCCTTACCATGAAACACGGAGGAGGCTCAGTGATGTTTTGGGTTTGCTTTGTTTTGGGTGCCTTGAATCTGTGCAGAACACAGTAAAATATGAAAAACATTAAGACATTTGGAGCAAAACTTGCATCCAAGTGTCAGAAAGATGTGTCTTAGTTGCAGGTCATGGGGCCTCCAACATGATAATAATACGAAATGTACCTCAAAAAGCACCCAAGCATCAGGTGTAAATCAAAAGTAAATTTGGTTCTTTCAATGCTGCTTGCTTCCAGTCAAGACTGGAGAAATATATTGTCTTACCTCAATTGAGTTCATAGGCGCACAAGCCACCGCAAGAAGTGTGATGATAGGCAAAAGTAATTGATTATTGACAGTGCTGACAAATTGTGCCGCTCTATCCTGAGCTATGCCACAAGCAAGAACACTTGTTTCAAATGTATGAAGCTATATCCTCTGCCACTGCTTCATTCTTGGGCCCCATTTCAGGGTCCCAAGTCTCCCGGATGTCCTGAGAATCTCCCGCATTGTAATCGAGGCTTTCTAACACCTGCAAATTACATAAAATATCCTAGACATTGATTTTCTTCATCAAACAATCAGGATATTGTATATCGTTTGTAAGCATCTTAAAATGCGGGAGACTCCCGGGACATTCGGGAGACTTGGGATGTCTGCCATTTTGTTTCTTTGTGTGTGTTAGAGCATCTGACTAGTTACCAAAAGGTTGCTAGATGAAATCCCAGAGCCGACGATGTAAAACACGGTCGTTTTTTCCCTGAGCAAGGGAGTTAAGTGCTTTGTTTTGGCGTTCCGCAATGCATCGTGCCTAAGGACAGCTATAAGTTGGGGTATGTTGGCCATACACCCCACCCCCTTGCACCTTATAGCTTACATATACCACATATATGACATCACATACATTTTCACTGCTTTAGTTTTGGGGTAGCTGATTTATTGGAACAATAGGTCATCTCATCTCAGAGGTTTGTGATATATTGTCACAATGATTCATGCCTAAGAACAGCTCTTAGCCATGATATAATGGCCATATATCACACTCTCATGTGCCTTATTGCTTAATTGTTTATTGTTAATCTGTATGTAGAATCACTGTTATGCCTTGTATAGTCATCTAATTCTAAGTTTAAAAGTGAGTGGTTTGATAACATGGGGGACAAATCAGCACAATCAGCACTCCACTGTTACAAAAGTGGACAAAAATCAAGGACTGAATCTTTTGTTTTTATTAATTAATTAATTAATTGTATTTTATTGAGGGCGGTGTACTTTTTATTGTGAGGCTAGGGAGACATGTATGTCTAGGTAAAAAGACAAGAAAGGCACAGACAATAGACTGGAACTCCATCACCAGTGGACATGCTTGCTTCAGATGGCTGATATAATAAAAATAGAAATGCTATAATTTCTTTAATTTAATGTTTTGAGTTTTGAATAATGTTTCTACGTTGACCTTGCCAGTAGAAATAAATAGAACTATCAAACTCTCAAATGGAATACTTGGTCGGAACTCATTTTCTTTTACCAGGTTTCTATCCGGAATGAAATAAACCAGGTCCTTCTTCCCATGCATGCTCTATGAACAGCTGATAAAGTGACTGAGAAATACCTCTAAAGAAACGTTTGACATCAACTAAAATCCTATAACTAAATCTTAACTGTCATGACTAAAGATGGAGTCCAGGGGTAAGAGAAAATAATAAATGTTCTTAATTCTCTGAATACTTCACCTGGGAGTTAAACGTCAACGTTAGCTTACTGGCTAGGCTAAAGTTTCCTAGCCATTCATTTTTGCAACTGATTGCATCAGCAACTGAATTGATCAGGTTTGCATCAAGACACAACCAGTTGTCTGTTAAGGCAATTCTTAAGTTAGGTAGCTGGTAAACTTGACATCGTCAGGAATTGCAGTCCTGCAAACCCCGTTAACCCCGTAGTAAGCTAACTTTTACTTGGCTAAGTAGATAGCTAGTTACTCTAGTCGTTTCAACAACTACAAGTTTGACATCTAGCTAGAAAACTTGCCACTCAGTTGAACTGGTTAATAACAGCTGTGTTTCTTGGTTGTTAAACCTAGTTAGTTTTTAAAACAAAGGTTTCGTTATCTGATTTAATCCATTTGCATTCCTCCAAATGGTACTGATTGTAGCTTACTGTGTTGTAGTGCTTCAGGTACTGTTCCAAATGACACTGCTCTACCTTATGTCCCACTAATAACTATTATTGAGTGGGGTTACAAAGACCTGGATTTGACAGTTGCAGGTGGACATGTATCAATAGCCCTTGTCTTTAGAAATACTCTTTAATATCAAAATGTATATATATATATATTAGCTAGCAGCAGTAAGCAGGTCCATATAACTGTGTATAACTACTATTTTGCTACACTAAAATATCTGACATTCCTAGTTCCAACCAGCATGATGGGTGCAAATTAGTGTTAAAGCAGTTGACAATTTATTTGTTACATGTAGTCAACTTTCTATGGAGTGTTAAGTTGCCTTATCCCATTGTTTACACATATTGCAATAATATCTAAGATAATTTATCAGAACTTGTAGTCGTAGCCACATTCCTCTCTGCAAAAAGTTGTATACTAAATTTAGCAGGGCTCTACAGTGCCCCTAATTCACGAGAATTTGCTCCTAAAATTAGACATGTGAGACAAGGAAAAATGATTTACGAGCACAGTGTGCACGTAAAGATTACAACCTACCATAATGCGTTTTTCCCCCTGCTTATAATTGTTAAAAAAACTACAACTCCCACATTCCGCAAGTAGTCATGCGCCAACTGCAGTAGTTTTCTGTGATGATGCAGTGCAGTCAATGTGAGAGAAAGGTGGGAGAAACACTGGGAAAAAGAAAGTGTAAATTCTGTGTTACTTGAACATTATTCAATGCGCTCCTAAATTTCTTTGTGTGCTCGGACAGTTTTTTATTTAGGAGTACATGTACTCCTTGGGAAAAAAATTAGCGTAGAGCCCTGTTCTTGTTGTCCCTCTGCTCCCCCCGATATGCCAGCCTTCGTCAGAAGCACATTTCACCACTCTCGGTCTGTGTAATGGCATTGTCTGTGCCCACTGTGTAGGCCAAGATGTGAAACAAACTGTATCCACCTACTTACTGTTCTAGCCCGTGCAGAGCTGTAGCAATTTACTTGGTTGTGGCCCGGTCTTAGGTCACCATTTCCTCCTGTGATTGTGTGGTAATGCTGTTGCACAGGTACATAGGTGTGAATGTGTGTAGTTGCCCTCTTTCAACCTGGCTCTATTGACATAAGTTGTCTTTACATTGTGCTAGATTTATGATAGTGTTTTGAAAGATTTACAATACTTTCTCCGGTTTTGCATTTGAGATACATTTTTTATTTATAGTGTGAACAGATCAATCTTAATATCCGTTCATAACCCCTTGAGGAAATATGGGACACTTTCCTAACAAATGCCCCCCCCATGATGAGCCAGGTATAAAAATGCATGACTAGGCCGATGTGTATTTGGTGTCCTAAGCAGTGACATTGAAAATGGAAATTCTGAAGTCCTACCGTCTCCATGTATGAATAAACAATAGAAGAGAGTCAGATGAGATGGATGCTATGTTAATCTTTGACATAGAATTTCAGATTATTCTTCCAGTTTATTCTTGCTATTTTAATCTGTTTTATCATGGCCAAGAAAAGTTTCAGTACCCAGTCCACTGAATGCGGGCGTCAGACTTATCGGAAGGTCGCCACCTTGATGTCCTACTGTGCCAAATGTCATCGTGTCCTTGGGCAAGTTACGGTACTTAACCCTAAGTTGGTCCAGGGGGATGACCCTGTACTTACTGTAACTCGCTCTGGATAAGAGCGTCTGGTAAATGACAAAATTTTCTCTTGTCTAGTTTTAATAGAAAGCTGTATTTACAGATGTGCTAATGTCATCTTGATGAAAAATAACTCTGTAATGTAAAGAGGACTTCTTCTTCTTCTTGCTTTCCGACAGACTAGATGCCTCACGGCATTGCTGCATCTCACAGGTCAGGTTAAGCGTTCTTCATTTGAACAGGCCAGTTGCAGCAGCGAAATCCATAACGGCTCCCACTACCTCACCCTGATACTCCGGGGGATTTAATAACCCTCTTGGTAACAGATCCGAATCCCTAACTGACACAGAGCGGTGCACAACATTCTTCTTTCCATAACGAATAGCCGACATTCCAAAAGTACATGCTGCAGTGTTTGCTGCTGTTTGCAGGTACCACACAGCCCATGCACATGGTTGCCCACCTTTGCCAGATTCCATGCCAGCCCACAGTGCCCGAGTTTCAGCCTAGTCATTAATACAGATTGTCTTCTTCCATTCCCTAACCAGCCCTGGTCTGACTGGACCCTATTTTGAATTGAAAAATAATGACGCCACCTCTTTTCCTTTTCCCACTGCCTTTGCCACTCTGACGAACCACTTTTACTTATGACTCTATTCAATGCCATTTTAGCAGCCCTATCTGCTACCTCATTCCCATCAACCCCAACATGGGCCGGCACCCACAGAAATCCCACCAGTCCTCCAGCCTTCTCGATCCTATACAACAGCCATTACTTCCATCCTAAGATCTGGTCTGGCTCCCCCATTTCTTCCTATCAGAGTTTTTAACACTGAGGCCGAATCTGAACAAATGACCACTCTCTGTGGCTGTACTTCCTCCACCCACTGAAGTGCCCAAATTATGTAAAGAGGGCTATGGTCAAGTGTTCCACGGGGTTGCATTTATGTGACGGGCAGTAATAATATAGATTTAGCTTGTTTTGAATTTTTTGCAAGATTTCACTTAATTTCACAGTAAAGTATCTAAAATGTGGTCACCTGAGACATGAAAAAGAAACTCACCTGTTGTTTAATATCAGGAATTTATTGTTTGGGTGAAAGAGGCTAATGCCAATGTTGTGATTTCCTTTGCTAAATGAAAGAAGTACACAGGAAATGGTGTAAAAATACCGGCAGGTGCTTCACGTCCTTCTTTTGAAGTCTGGCCTGACGTCATCTCTATGTTGTTGTGATTTGTTGTTTATAATGCTATTTATATCATTTTCTTTGACCTGTGTTATTTCCCGGAGATGCTTACTGTTAGTAGGTACCGTGACACAGGCTCACTATTATAGGTTGTAGGTAAAAACACATCCCACTGTTGCATGACATGGAACTGCATGCATATAATTGTTTTTGAGGAAGTGTAAAGTTCAAATTATGTTCCACAGAATCTTTGATCTCAGTCTGTCATTTAAACTCACTGATGCATCCTCAGTCATAAAAGCCTTTCACCTATCATTTTAAATGACCTATTTGTTTCCCAGTAGTTGTTATTGTTAGGTTAATAAGCCATATCGTTAGTTATTACCATCCACATCCTTATTACTCGTCACAATGGACTGCACAGCTTCCTTTAACTGTTCAGGATCAAGTGGGTGCAAATGAAGGTTGCTTGAGTTACCCACATGAGTACTGTCATAACAAGATGAACAGTATTAATTATTTATTTTCCTGTATAATAGAATTCGAGAGAAATAGTCACATAATTGTCCTACCTCCCAACGCATACTTGCTTTATGTGTTTATTCATCTAATTGCACCTTTTCTCAACCTCATCCCAGAGTTGACATGCTAGTCATTGTTTGAAAGCATGTGAACACAATAGGATTAAAGGTTGACAAACTTAAAAGCCTGCCAGTGGGACAGCTAGCCAGAGGTGGTGATGGCTGGAATTAATTTTCCCAGCGATCAAAAACTTCCTACAGGAAGATAAAGAAATAGACCTAGGAAGTTGACTTGAATGTTTTGTGTTGTTCTGGACTTCCTGCTTTAGGGTCGCGGAGGAGGCGGACCAGGCCCAGTCGAAGAAAGGCTTGAAGAAACAGCAGAAGGAAGCGGAGAAAGCGGCGAAGAAGGCTGAGAAGCAGGCCAAGCTGGTCAGTGGGTTTCTGTCTGCCTCTCTGCCCCCTCACAGCTGTTGACATGACGTGGCGCTGGCACAATCGGCCAAGGGAGGGGTGCCCATTGTTCAAGATTCCTGCGGTTTTAGTTTGGTGTTTGTCCACCCAAACCCATTTTCTTAAGTCGGGTATCAGCATTTCATTGTAAACAAATAGGCAAAATTCTAAATGTTTAAGAAGAATGGTCTCTTTGGTAGGTCATTTTTATTCTCTCAATGCGAGTTAATCTCAGTACAGATGCTTTCACCTGGAAATCCTATTCAAATTGAATATGCTTTTCTAGGTTTATAGAAATGCTAGCACAAGATACAGGGTCATTCCACACATTCACTTCTTTTCCACAGACGTAATGCTAAATAATTTCATGGGAAATACAATGGTAGCCAAACCATTAATACTGTTATTTGCACAGTCGTTGCACAGGTAAATAATGTAAATCCATTGTAACTCACTGGTTCCTATATAAGGCACTAAATCATGCAAAGTTAGGCCCGTATCTGACTTCATTGGCTTAATGTGTAGCATCTGTTCTTTTCAGACTACTGATCAGCAATCCACAGATGACGATGTAAGTATCAGTGACAATACATTTTTCTATATGTATGTCTGGTAAAACTGTTGTATTTAAATAATCTTTATTTTTGTAGGACATTGCAAAGGATCGGTACGGTGTGGCTCCCATGGTCCAGTCCAGTGAGAGACTTGGTCAGTACAGTCTGCATTTATTTCTGTTTGGTTCGATGCAGCCATGTTATATACAGATATGATATCTGCTGTTTCAACAGCCATTTCTGCTGCTGTTTGTTTAATAATTGATATAAAGCGATTGTATCTTAATGACGCGGTGGCATGGCGTCAGTTGAGACAGGGCAGATGTCCCACATGATTGTGCTGACTAATAGCGTGCCATAACTCCCAGATAAACGTGACAAGACAGTTGGGTCGTCCACCTGCCTGCCTGCCCTTTCAGCTCCAACGGCAGAGAACAATGTTGGCTTTCCCACCTGCATGCCTCTCTACAGGGCTGAGGGAAGAGAGAGAGGCAGACAGCCAGGCGTCCTTTCATGTGGGTGGAAACAGGTTCAGCAAATTGGCGGCCTACTGACAATGGGGCACATGCTCTGTGTCTCTGTGAGTTTCTCATAATAATAGCTTACCTCATTGACACAGGGGAAAGCGGCATTCGTTTGTCATAAGATCTACAGCATAGAAAGAATGAGCGACTTCTACGAAGGGGCCTCGTAGTGTTTCATATTGATGAGTTCTTTTAGCCTGGTAATATGAGCATCTTTGTGAGAATGTGTGTGGGTAGGGGAAAGAGGGGTGTGTACAGGCTTTGAAGTTGTATTGAAAGGTGCACTTCTTTTCCCCGTGAGCAAGACAGGGTGTTGGTTCGTGTCCAGGAATTGACACCGGAGAAGGCTGACCAGCTGATCTGGGTGCGTGCCAGGATTCACACCAGCCGAGCTAAAGGTGAGATTATCCATTTTCGTCCAGCTCAAAATCACTCATCTTCTGCCTTTTGTTCCCCAGGACACAACCAAGCATCTAATCTAAATGGCGCTGTAACTGAACCTTGGGGTTTACCAAAAAGATTAACAAAAGTCTTTAGGCCAGATAGGTTCTTTTTGGAGTGCGTTTAGATTCTCAGTCAAGTCTTCTAAAGTTGTCACATAGAAGGCTTACAGTTACAAGTCCTAGGTACTCTATTTCACTCCAAGGAACCATATTCAGTTTCAGTGTGTATTCATTTAACTTTTTTGTGGCAAATTAATTCTTCAACACTTAACAAACTAATAGACCAAATTTAGGTTTCTTATTTTGAAAAAAGTATTTGAAGCATTAAATAACCCTGGTGATTACAGCCCCGGGTCACAGGGTACACTTTTAAATAAACAAAACATTTGTTTTTTTAACAAACGCACAGAGAAGTTTCCTTTTTAAACACTTAAAGTTAGACAATTGACCACACTTGTCGGTGCTTGAGGCAATAATACATGACTTCAGTAAGCTTTGCCTTACTGTCAGATTCCATTAAAAATCATTTGAATTGCTGAGCACATACACATCTGCGTAACAATATCTCAATGAATAAACTGCCTTATTATGATAATATTGTGGTCGTTTCCTTCCAGGACAACTTCCATGTCAAGAGACATTTTCCTCCCCCTCCATTCATTAATTCTGGTCCAGTGTAAAGGATGTCCTTGAGAGCAGAATAACATCCTGATGTACACTAGGATGAAGTGAGAAGTTGTTGTTTTTTGCCTCATTGCTGTCTCGCCAGCCTAGCCAATCAACGGGAAACAAACCCTGTCAAGGCACCCGGGTGGTCTTAGATGTTGGCTTGATAGTTGGATTGACAAACTTGGTTCATGTAGTTTTTAGGGGTGTGGTTAAGACAAAGCTCTCAACCTCACTTGATCTTCACACCTGTTTTGAAATGCTATTCCATTCACTTTTCTCTGTGTTTTATCTGATGGTGAATGTTTTTTTTGTGTGTGAAAGGTGGACTGTAAAACAGGAGGGTCCTCTGCCCGTTTGGCCTTAGAGAGCGTCATGATATTTTGCAGTTTTGACAAGCACATTATGAGTAAGGCCAATTGAGAACACCCCTGCTGACATCTATTTCGTTGTTGTCGTCCTGTCAGGGAAACAGTGCTTCTTGGTCCTGCGTCAGCAGCAGTTCAACGTGCAGGCCCTAGTCGCCGTGGGGGAGCGTGCCAGCAAGCAGATGGTCAAGTTCGCCGCCAAGTGAGTACAGCACATCATTTCCTGGAGGCCCCTGGCAAACAATGGTGGGAAAAGTTAGCTCCTAATGGGTCCGATCCATTTTCAATCAAGGAATCGATCATTTCTCTCCTCCGAATGAAATCGGCCTCTTTAAGATGGGATATAGCAGTGTTTAAGGTAGAATAGATAGTCGATCAGAGATGAAAATGTACTTAAAGCCTGGACATCATCAATCTACCTGTGGTTGCAATTAGGGATGGGCATGATTAATCGACGATCGACAATTGATCATTAAGAATTTCGTCGATAAATTGTTATCGATTAAACTAATGCAGGTTGCGTTGCGTATATGTTTTTTTTAAGCAATTAAATTAATTTCGCTGTAACAGCAATTCAACATTTTACCACCCAAGGGCAATACTCAGTTACCTGCAAGTTTACGTTTTGATTTTAAAATTAATCATGACGAGGAATCAGGTTCCCCGGGCAGAGTATGTGAGTGCTGTCGGCCCAGAGGTCTCTTGCTCAATATCGCTCCAGTAGGCTACCGCTCCAGTCGCGCTTACTTCACACAGTCAGGACATGCCCAGCCTAATGAGCCTCTATGTGTGTAGGTTACTTCCCTGCAGATGAGTCTTTATGGAATATGAAAAGAC
>JACXGM010013959.1:0-22534 GCA_016801145.1 Umbra pygmaea | reverse complement strand
GAGTGAATGGAATGTGTGCAAATCAAAAAAACAATTGGTTTTGTTCGTTGCGCACCATTCCATTCACTCCGGTTCCGAGCGTAATACGAGCCCGTCCTCCCCAATTAAGATCCACCGACCGCGGCTGATACACACTCTTCAAACTGTCAAGCTCACTCTGTCATACAAACTACCAAGCATACACTAACATACCATTACTCCAACTCACTAATACTTAACAACCACAATCAAACACAAAGGCAACCTCTAACATTAATCACACACAGAGTAATCATTCAAGTGTGCCAATAGACACACGGACACCAAAAATGAGCTAACAGAGAGCTATAGGATGAACTCCTGGTAAGCTAACAGCTACCTCACAAGACAAACATTTATACTCAAACAGAAGGGCATGATGGGATATGATGATTGGATCCAGCTGCATCGGATAACGAAGGGGAGGAGTCAGTGATAAGTGATGATGGATTGATGAGGATTGTCAGCACCTGTACAGGGAGAGACACAGAGCAAAACAAACACACAGGCAGGACAGACACACAGAGCAAAGCACACTGCCCAGGACTAGGGGACGTAACACAGATTCTGATTAGTACTAAATATATGTGGATCATTATTCTTTAAATTGGATTATTGTCACTTTAAATTCTATTTTATTTTACAGACTTTTGAATGACATGTTTAAACTGTTAAAGTTACTCAACAAACTTGTTCACTTCAGTGAAACAATGATGTTAATATTACTGAAATACAATGTTAAATATACATGTTTTAAATGTTAAATTTACATGTAATTCTGTAAGTATGTTTACGGTTTGTTGTGTTTTTTACAGTATTTTTCTGGTAACCACAGCTGCCAGTTTTTTTCCGTAAAAACAACAGGATTTTTTTTACAGTGAAGTAATCCAGTGTGCATCATTTACACACACAAGGTATCCAGTGTGCATCATTTACACACACAAGGTATCCAGGGTGCATCATTTACACACACAAGGTATCCAGGGTGCATCATTTACACACACAAGGTATCCAGGGTGTTAATAATTTACACATACATAATCATAGAGTATCCTTTCCAGACACATTCCTGATTCTTTATTCATGGCCAGGCCATATTTATGTGTTGTTCTTTATCTGGCCGCTTGTTTCCTCAGGTTATTGTCTCTAAAGTAGTGGAAGAAAAACTGGGTCAGAGAGTGGTGTGTTAGTTAAGACATAAACCCAGTAAGCATTGTGTATGTGTGATCTACACCCTTGCACACACACACACGAAACACACACACAGTCGTATACAGCTAACCTTGTGGGGACCAGAAAACATACACATCCATGTTATCTAACCTTAACCCTAACCTTAGCCCTAATCCGAAACTTAACCTAAATCTAACCTTAGCCTCAGTAACCTAACATTTATGCCTAAACTTAACCTTCCCCTAATGCCTAAATTTAACCCTAAACCAAACCTATAAAGGCTGAACCATAAATTACCATAAATTGTAAACCCAATTTTATCCTTGGCCATAACCTAACCCCTAAGCCAGAAATTGGCTTTGTCCTCATGAGGATCGGCAAAAGGTCCTAATATGGTCATTTTTGGGCCTAATATGATCTGTTAAACCAGGGGGTATTTACATAAGGGCTAAAATGTGATTACTATTCAGATTAAGTAGTTTGCCAAATCTAATAGCTTTAAAGAAGGGAAATGTATCTGTTATCAAAGTTGATTTCCAGCAAGATCTTACAAATTGACTTCAAAATATGACATTTGTGCAAGGACATTAAATGTCTCAGAGAAAAGGATGATAAAAGTAGGATTCTTTTTGCAAACGTAATGTAATGTGTTTCATTTGAGGTATTGGCTTTTCAAATCCGTAAAATTATGATGGAAAGAGAACGTGAACGTTGGCAGTAAAACTGTGATGCTTTTTTAATAAACTTTAGGTATTAACTCCAAGTACTTAAGGGCACTACTGTTTGGTTACTACATTAATCTCATTCCCAGATGCCGACATTTGTGGAAATGTAGCTGACCACTGGCAAACATGGCCCTCATTAGGCAATGAGAAAATTTCTCCTGCAATATGCATTGGTTTCTTGGGCTTAGTTTTTCAACTAATTATCTTGAATACTGTAACACCTTTCTCTACTTGTCTGGTGCACAAAAGCACCAATCCCTACAGTGAAACATTGCTGTGAGACTAAAGCACAGCTGAGCTGTCTCGATAATTCTCAGTTATCCACAGGTATACCACGATGGGTGTTATCTGTGTTGTTATATTCCAAAATGTAAAAAACAATAATAAAGTAAAGACAGTTTTCCACCACACCAAAAATATTTTACCTCATGTGGCTGCTGTTACATATCTAATAAAGGGTACAAGATCATTTGAAATTGGCCTGTCGTTATTCTGCTGGCATATGGTGTTACAGGACTTTTGCCTAGCAAATGTTTTGCCTTTTACAGACCCACTTTGGATCCATCATTGTGTTCTTGAGCAAGGCACTTTACCCTAAGTTGCTCCTGGGGAATGTCCCTGTTTTCACTGTAAGTTGCTCTGGTTAAGAGTGTCTGCTAGTAGATGACTAAAATGTAAAAATGTATTTTATTTGCTGTATACTGTGTTCAATATGTTCTGATGCATTAAGCATTTTCCTTTCTCTTTCGGCATGTTTCCAACCTACATCACTCAAACATACTATGCATCAATCTTCTATCCATTCCCCCAAGTAAATGAGTTCAGCTTCATAAAACATGAGGTCTCTACCATGGGAATGTAGTTTAATAAGCTAGGCTCAATATTAAATGAACTTAGTGAACTTAGTGGTGCCGTACTGTACTGTATCCTTTATTTTTTGTCTGACGTTCAGGGCTTCAGGTATCTACAATAATGTTCACAAATTTCCCATATCCTGGTGGTGTATATTGGTCCATATTTTGTGTGCTAAATAAATA
This sequence comes from Umbra pygmaea, assembly GCA_016801145.1. Taxonomy (NCBI): domain Eukaryota; kingdom Metazoa; phylum Chordata; class Actinopteri; order Esociformes; family Umbridae; genus Umbra; species Umbra pygmaea. The sequence goes on along the minus strand of JACXGM010013959.1, from coordinate 19,581 downwards.
ATGTACTTAGTGCTAACACTGCTACTGTAAATGAAATGAACACCTATAGTGTTATGAAACAACAGCTCCTATGGTATTTTACAAAAGTAATCTTTGCACATAAAACACGTCTTTTCACATCAATCAAAAACACTTGCCCTGAAGAAGGCTTTTCCTGGATGCATGCACACACATACGCACAAGTAGACGTTCCCTATTTCTCCTACAGAAACGTGTCAACCCGTATTATTAGTGCTCTTTCCTGTAGGAGCTTCAATTTCTGACCTGTTTACCTGTCCCCATATGTGTCCAGTGTGAGCCATACATATTTGTACATATGTGGGACCTGACATCCTTACAAAAGGTAATTAATCCTGAAAAGCATTTGGGCATGGGGTGAGAGTTCGGGATACATTTAGATTTAGATTACTGGTTTGGGTTAGATATTAGGGCTACTGTAAGTTTAGTGTAGGCATAAAATGTTATTGAGGTTAAGTTTAGGTTCAGGATTAAAAAAATAGGGAACATGTTTTAAACAGGGAACATTCCAGTATAGAAAAAAGTATAGAAAAACAAACATGGTGTGTGCCTACATGTATACTGTTGTTCACTGAACATACAGTAAATAGATAAGAGTGTGTGTGTTTGTGTATATGATACTAACTATGTGGGAAAGGTGTCTCTACCAATCAGATGCAGTGCTATGATACAGAGAACAGGAAATCCCTTACACACACAAACCCACACAAACCTAACCCTTACACACACAAACCTGACCCTTACAAACAAACCTTTACACACACAAACCTAACACACATACCTGTCCCTAATACTGGTACATGTTAATACCTGTTGTCTTATGGGCTCCTGTCTATTTTGTACAGATATTTTTAATTTTTGGTACATTATGTATCCATCATTATCCAAGATTAAAAAGAACCTCTGAAAATCAGAACATCAATCCCCTTGATTTGGATTACAACTATTGCTTTGACAATATCGCGGCCCAGGATGTATGTACTGGTAACATCTGACTAAATTACATTCTTTGTCATATGCTAGTTTAACCCCTTGATGCCTGAATTCATTTTGAATTATGTGTTTCTGTGTGTTTCTGGCTCCAAGCTAATGCTAAATGAAGTTAGGATTGTTAATTTGTCTATAGCATATAGAATACATATAAATTTAGGCATGATGCAAATTAGTGACAACAAGCATTTATTGTAAAATGTTTTACAAAATGGTAAAATTAATAATACATTTTACCATCTCAGATATGTAAATTGTATTCATGTCACAAAGTTGTTAGAACTTTGTGACACTCTGACCGGTCCTACGAGAAACCAGTGCGTGCAAGAGGTTCCTAGGTATGTATCGAATGTAAACAAACCGGCATTGGGGGAATACACACGCTATCTCGCCAGCAGTCGGAATGGAAGGGGTTTGATGCAAATTAGCGACAGTCGGCGTTAAGGGGTTAAACCATCTATATTATGAATGAAATGCTTACAGATAATTGTAACCTGACTAATTACATGGATTAAGCATACAGTCATTTATCCTGGGCACTTGGTTTTCATAAGTAGAAGCAGATATACAAATACCTCTACCATCATCAGCAGTATTATATGTAATGAGTGTGAATTGTTCATGTGTGTGTGCAATACAAGTCTACTGAGAACCAAATGTAATGATGTAACCACTTATGTAAATGGACTTTTGTCTTGGAGTAAATGTTAGGATTCTAATGAGGTTTAGCGTTACAGTAGGTTTAAGGTTAGGGATTACATTTAAGGTTGGGTTTAGTAGCAAGTGTTGTGTTTAGATTTTGAGGTTAAGTTTAGGGTTATATGAAACAGGATTGTTAATAGAAATAATGTTTTGTAACAAAAATATCAACACAAGTATAATGAAACAAGTGTGTGTGTGTGCACCAGCTGCGGTCGCTGAATCTTCTGGATCTAATGGATCTTTATTGGGGACGCCGGGCGTGCATTACCGTCCGGACTGGGAGAAACGGAACGGTATCACACAATGGGTTTGATGCGCTACACACCGTTTCAATCACTCTGGTCCCGAACGTATTGCGAGCCCGGCGTCCCAAAATAAGATCCATTCACTCCAGTCCCGAGCGTAATGCGAGTTCAGCGTCCCCAATTAAGATCCACTGACCGTGGCTGGCGTGCACGTGTGCAGTGTTCTGGGTTCGTTTTGTCACTTGTCTTTGTTCTGTGGGTCTGTTTGTACCAGGCAAGATGGCTCCAGTTCCAGTGGCGGCAGCTGATTAGTGGGCTCTCCGGCTGATTGGGAAATGGAACTCCGCACACTCGTCATTGGCTGCAGGTGACTGGAACTCTACAAAAGGCCAAGTCTTGGAATAGCTCTCTCTCTCTGCCGCTGCTTCTGCTGTTTGGTTTGTACCCTGTGTGAGATAATATTCCTTTATTTATTATAAGAAATAGATATCCTTGTGTTTTTAAATGGTACTCTGGCCTCTGTATCTCTCTCTTGCACCACGACTCCGTACCTTGCACTCCTTTCCACGGTGGCTTACACTTAGTGGCGTGTTGCGTTCTCTCCTCCGGGAGGCGTGTGAATGCGTATGTGCGTGTGTTGTGAGGGTGTGTGTTTGTGGAGTGCATGTGCATAGTGTGAGTGCATATAGTCAACATCAAAGGCATAGTGCAGAAAGTGAGACAGATAGCCAGGTAGTCATTTGATAATGATTTGGCAGCCTTATTTGACATTATTATAGCTTGATGGTTAAAGCTGTGCAGAGATTTGTCTCACCATTTTGGGAGTACTATCAGGTTTAGGATCCAGTTACACGGGGGGATGTTGTTGTTCAGTCCCTGACATTAGTGATGAGCTTGGAAGGTATTATGGTGTTGAACACGGAGCTTTAGCCAATGAACATCATTCGCACATGGTGATTCCTCTTATCAAGTTGGGAGAGGCCACAAGAAGATTGTGTTGACTGTAGCTCCGCTGGGGCAGTATGTAAATTGGAATAGGCCCTAGGTATCCAGGATAATGACGTGCTAGTAAGCCATGGTCAGCCTTCTGTAGCATTTTATTGATACAGATGTAAAGCAGTACTTGTCGAATGTAATGCCTTACTGACTTGGCATTTGTGATTACAGAGACTTTCCCAAACTGATAAACCCAGTGTGGGCTAAGCTGGATACCGTGACATCAAGCCACTACATACACATAAACATGTGAGGTAATGTCCAGCCCGGTAGAGCACAAATATTTGTCCAAGTCAACTCTTTAGACTGAGTGATAGAGAAAACAGAGTGGTGACACTAACATTGGACTCAGTATGCAGCCTTGAATAGTTCCAGAAATCAACGAGTCTAGGAACTATTTTCTCTCTATGGCTCTGGACTGCACCATAGACAATAACACACCCCCAGTGGAGTAAATGTGCACCATGTTGTCCAACTCTTAGTGGATTTGCATGTTTGATGTGTGATACATTTGGTCCAACACCAGAGGTCCCCAGGTAAATAATATCACCATAATCCAACACAGACATATGGCCCTATCTTGCACCCAACACAAAGCAGCGCAAAGCCTGAACGCAAGTGCCTTTGCTAGTTTAAGATCGACGCAGTTGTCAATTTTACATCTGGCGCCCGCATCATTTAAATAGCAAGTGCATCTGTGTACATATTTGCACCCATGGGCATGCTGGTCTAACAGGGAGGTGTGTTCAGGATAATTCTGGGTGTATTGCTATCTTGAGGCATCGGAAAGTGATGGCGCCATTGACCAACTAAAACCTGGTCTAAAGTCAATGGCGCAGCACTTCATTGTAATTTTAGCAGCATATGAGTCAAATGCACCTAGGTGTACTCTATGGTTGTTGCACACTAACAGGGAAGCACAGCAGCACACAAACATGCAAAAGCACATCAGTACACAAACATTACAAATAAAAATATTACGGTGCAAATCCGCCATCATAATAGCAATGTGTGAAAGGTACAAATGCGCCTGGCTCTTAAAGGGAATGGGAGATGACACTCTGATTGGTTTATTGCATGTTACGCCCAAAACACACCTATGAATTAAGACACTTAGTACAACCCTTTTAGACCATGCGCCCGGTGCATGGAACCTTGGACATGCCCAATGCACACTTGTGCCATGCGCTTCACGTCGTGTGCTTAGATCGTTAAAATAGGGCCCATGTACTGTGGTGTAAACATGCCATCTGACATCAGAATTGGGCCCATGCTATATTAAGAACCACCCGGTCACCCTTGAATGCAGCTTTGGCACCATCCCTTGCTGAGGCACAGGTCAGAGGGAGGATAAAATGACCCCAGAAGAGCAGCAATGTCTCAATTAAATTATGAGAGTTTGATGCTGAACCTTACTGCCATTCCAGTCGCTCTGCCCCTGGGTTGCATGTACCCTGAATGAAGGCACACAAAAGCAGAAGAGAGCTAAGTCTGCCATCACTATGTTCACCCACATCTAATCATTATGACATCCCGCATTATTCACTATGACGGCTCGCATCTGCATTTTGTGTGCTTTTCCAGTTAATAAAACACCATTAACCAACATCTGTGTCTATTCCCTTTGTCTCCCCCTTTTACAGTACTTGTCACCAGATGTGTCTTGACAAAGAAAAGCACCTTAAATGCATTTTAAGAAACAATTCAGTTTATTTGCCAAGATTTCAAGTGATTTAAATTATGGTAATTATAAAGGATCCCCTTTTAATCAGTTGTCAATTGCAGGATAAAATCTGCAATTCCTCTGTTTGTCTTTAAGGTTGGAGAAAACCATGTCAGCTCCATATGGCATTCATCACACACTTCAGAAGAGTTGTTTCTGAATGGAATAAAAGCCAGTTGAAGAGCACAGTTTTGCAAGAATTGTCTTTTCTTATCACGCAATGTTCTCTCTGCACTTTGTTCGCGAAGGAAGCTGCTATTCCAACTCAAGTAGAGAAGTGATCGTTAAGCTGCACCTGATGTGTCTGGACCTGACCAGAGCAAATATTGGAAAAGATCAACAACCGAGGTTCCCCAATTCTCTCCAAGCTGCCCCTGTGACAACCAACCAGGGAAAAAAGCACACAAACTTTTCCAGCTTCTGCCTTTCTACAAAGTCCAAATCAACTCCAATGCTGAGCCAAAGATCCAGCTTGGGGAAATGTCCCGCCTCAGACATGCGGTAGATAACTTTCAACTTAGCACAAACGTACACCTGAAGAACATGAAGAACATGTTGAGATCAGCCAGCAAATCTTGTAGACTTTCAGCACTGGCACCTCCTCAGAGCAATATAATTCCTCCAGCTGGTCTGCTCAGAAAAAACATTGTTTGGCAGTAAGAGAAGCTGTGATAGGTAGCTTGCTACAGCCCTGCCCTCTTCATGGCCTGCAAATCTATGGATTAACCTCACCTGCTTAGCAGAGTGAGGTCTCACCAAAATAGATTTCAGTTTCCCGTTGAAATCAGGAAAAAATGGGAAGACACTTTTTGGCAGAGCAGTTCTGGGAACTGTGGCAGAAAGAACCAGTAGAATACAAACAATTGCTGAGTGGCGAGGTGGACAGTCTTTCCACACACACTCAAGTTTATTAACTACATACAGTTAGCAGGGGATTCCCATGCTACTTCTACAAAGAACTCGTTGGCTGACCTGGATCTGTCTTATATTTTAAATATGATACCAAATAACACATCTTCTGGCTGAAATGGCTCCATGATATCAGAAATAGTATACAATATATGTATCCCATTGCTGGTAGGGTTGGGCCTGATCAGTTCCTGGATGGGAGACCAGATGCTGCTGGAAGTGGGGTTGGAGGCCCAGTAGAGGGGGTAGTGGTCGAAAGATCATACCACAGAGACCCCAGGGCAATAAATGGGATGTCTGTCCTGTGTAGGGTGCAGTCTTTCGATTGAGATGTTAAACAGGTGTCCTGACTATGTGGTCACTACAGATCCCATTGAACTTATCCAGGTTCAAAATTAACTTTTTAATCCACCAGCCAAATGGCAGGTGAATGTTCATTTTACTAGCCACTCACTAGATTACTATTTTTTTGGGGCTGGAGAGAGAAGCAAATCTACCAGCCACCTGCATATTATACCAGCATTTGGCTGGTAAATGGTGCTAATTTTGAACCCTGAACTTATCATGTCAGTAGAGGTATTAACCCTGGTGTCCTAATCAATGTGCAATCTGGCCCTCATCCCATCATGGCCATCATACTACTGGTTAATGGCTGATCTTGCACCTAAAAGAAAATAATAATAAAAAAGTTATTTTGTAAAATTAAATTAAGTTAACTGAAAGTACTCTGGTTGTCATCACAGTGTTCATTTAACCAGGAAGCTTAGCACAGATACATTACATGCCGGATGGAACACTATTTTCCTTCAAATTAACTACCATCAAGTCCTCCGCCACATAAGCTTTTTGACATTACATTATCAACCATCTGCTGACAGAGTTCACTTAAGACACAACAGAACAACATTTAAAAAACAGGGTTAAGCTTTCCCATGATGGCCTTGAGTCTTCTTATGGCAATAGCCTTCAAGTCAAGAGGCATTGGTTAGGATACAATCTACTTACAATGATTGTGTTATTCTTAAGACAAGCACACATTCAAGTAATAGTAATTATATTTAAAATAATGTTGTAGCTTTTAAAAAGTCAGTTACCATTCAAACCTACTCAAATCATTGATAAATGGCAGCCTAAACAATTTACTGCATGCAAGAAATTCTGTTTGCAAGCAATATATTGGGATATACCGTATGAGCAGCATGATGTTGCACAATACAAACTACAATACAAACTATATTTTTAAAGAGGCAAAGCGGACTTTGGTAGAAAACGTGGAGGGCTACCTCCAGTGGTCTATACTGACCTTTTCCAATGGTGGCACGTTGTGCTACTAATTAGTTTAGTTACTGGTGCAAAAACATGATTTAGTCACGTAAATTATTCGCTGCACGGTGATAGATAAATGACCTGTTTCCCATAATTAACCTGTATTGCATACAGAACTTTGCTTTAATTCCCCATGCCGTCTTGTGTTTATACATTAATTTAAAAGAAAATGTACTGCAACAGAATAGGAAATACACTTACTAAGAAATGCTAAATGTATTTTTTGCAGATTTCAAAGTATAAGATAGTTGCTAAATCCTTTAGAAAGCACAGATGGGCTGACATGACTCATCTCTTTTCTACTCGTTGTCGAATTCCTTGTCACTGCCCTACTGAGGCCATCAATCTGAATGCCCCTTCCCAGCATCCCAGGGCCACACAATCCAACACGTACTACCTCTGCTGTGCACATTACGGTAATCTCTTCACTTATCATCACCAATCCTACAGAAGCCATCAACCCTTTGGTGTTATGTATTGTAAATACCTTTATTTACCTACTTCAATGGCTTAGACAACGATCTGAAGGCATTTATTATCAACAAAATGTACTATTTGCACTACCAAAGCACTCTGTTTCCTCTCTGTCTCTTCCTGCCTATTCCTCTTTGTCTCATGCTCTGTAAATCAACATTTGAAATTATACTTTTATGGGCACGAGTGAGGGCTTAATGTGTGTGTTTTTCACCACAATTCTTTAATGATATTATTAAATACATAAACACATAGAAGATATTAGCTACAAGTTATATTATCTACACTTTGCTAGTTATATATTTTAGCTACATTTTGCTAGTTATAAAGGTATGTTTACCCTAAGTAACCAGAGCTCTTGCATTGATAAAGCTATACTGTCTAACTAGCTACTGACTTACTGTAGAGCTAGTTACTGACTTACTATAGAGCTAGCTAGTGACTTAGTGTAGAGCTGGCTACTGACTTACTGTAGAGCTGGCTACTGACTTACTGTAGAGCTGGCTACTGACTTACTGTAGAGCTAGTTACTGACTTACTATAGAGCTAGCTAGTGACTTAGTGTAGAGCTGGCTACTGACTTACTGTAGAGCTAGCTACTGTAGATAGCTACTGTAGCTAGACACCTGACTAAATTATCAGCAACTATTATTTACCGTTTTGACCACTCATTTTCCAAAGGTTAATTTTGGATGAGTCTTTCTTTTTCTAGAACATTTTTCAAAAAGTTATTTTTGTCTTGCACATTGTCTGCTAAACGTCTTTGCCAGCATCAGCGGTCTGCTTCATGTAATGTCAGTCTAGAGCCCGCATTCTAGAAAACTTTTTTGTATTGTTTGCAAGGCAAATTCAGCACACACGGGGGAGAGATACATATGAAAGGCCAAAAGGGTCTTTGTGTTAAGAAAGCACATTCTTGTATCATTACAATGCTGAAAACTAGTGTAACATGCAAATCACACGTATAGCGTTAATGCAAAATTGCTGGGCAACATTTTGCGGAACTATGCAACTACCCAGAACTCAGGTGTTTCCCACACATTTTGCAGATGCCTGAAAAATTTACAGAATATCTTTGCAGTCTCGTCAAACGCATGTCTTTTTTACACAACTGCACACAGATAGAGAGACTTAACTGCAAAATGTGCTCCTTGGAGACAAGTATCAATGATAGTTGAATTGCCAAGTCAGTGTTTGCTTTAGAAAGTACCCATTGAGCTCCCCTCCAATTAAAGACAAAGCTCTTGAATGAGATGGTGGAACTCCCTACTTGATTTCGTGATCTTAACCATTCCTGGACCCAAACAGACCTGCGCTTTCGGCAGGTCCGAGCAATCTCTACAGCGCGATAAAAAACAACTTTCCGCAAAACTGGTCTCATTGTTGAATGACAACTATTTAACAATCGATGCAAATTTTAATTATAATTCCCTCCAAAAATAGTCATGGATATTATATCCAAAAATAGTCATGGATATTATATCCATGACTATTCAAAAATAGTCAGGGATAGTCAAGGATAACTGTCAATCTTTTGGTGGGAGATAATGTTAGCAAAATACTGGGATGAACTCAAATTATTTACAATTATTACAATACTACAGTTCATCTGGAAAGTATTCACAGCGCTTTTTCCAGATTTTGTTGTTACACCCTTATTCCGAAATGAATTAAATTCATTATTTCCCTCAAAATTCTACAAAAAATACCCATAATGACAATGTGAAAAAAGTGTGCTTTAAAATTTATTTAAAATCAAATATGAAAAAAGCACATACTTATCCAGAGCGACTTAAAGTACTGTAAGTAGAGGGACATCCACCTGGAGATTAAAAAAAATTCTCATACTGAAACTAAAATTTACGACATTTTTGCTTCATGCTTCTATTGTGGGTCAGTCAAATACAGACACCAAATACAGCTCTGGAAAATAAATAAGAGACCACTGCTAAATTATCAGTGTCTCTGCTTTTCTACTGATAGGTATGTGTTTGGATTAAATGACAATTTCAGTTTTATCCCATAAAGTATTGGCAACATTTCTTCCGAATTCTAAATACAACAATTTTTCATTCAGCATTTATTTGCAGGAAATGACAACTAGTCAAAATAACAGAAAAGATTTGTATTGTAAGACTTGGAATTATTCAAAGAAAATAAGTTTTTAAACAACCCAATAATAATAATGTGTTAACATAGGAAGCGTTCAGAAATTAATATTTGGTGGAATAATAATAGTATAATAAAAATAATTGGCTTTCATGCGTCTTGGTTTGCTCTCAACCAGTCTTTCACATCAATGTTGGGTGTCTTTATGCCACTCCTGGTGCAAAAGTTCAAGCAGCTCGGCAATTTCATGGCTTGTGACCATCCATCTTCCTTTTGTAGTGGAATGAGGAAATGGTTTACAGGACAAACATGCAAATCTGGCAGCTCTCACATCTATTCAACACAGATTTGCTCCCTTAGAGAAGCTAGGATTGATCCTTAGCTGTTCTTGGAGACCGACTGAAGAAGGAAATGTAGTTCGGCATCAGAGAAGTCGAGAGTTGATCCTTAGCTGTTCTTGGAGACCGACTGAAGAAGGAAATGTAGTTCGGCATCAGAGAAGTCGAGAATTGATCCTTAGCTGTTCTTGGAGACCGACTGAAGAAGGTAATGTAGTTCGGCATCAGAGAAGTCGAGAGTTGTTTCTTAGATGTTCTTGGAGACCGACTGAAGAAGGTAATGTAGTTTGGCATTAGAGAAGTCGAGAGTTGATCCTTAGCTGTTCTTGGAGACCGACTGAAGAAGGTAATGTAGTTCGGCATCAGAGAAGTCGAGAGTTGATCCTTAGATGTTCTTTGAGACTGGCTGAAGAAGGTAATGTAGTTCGGCATAGAGACGTGGCCCGAAGTAGTTCAGTCACCCAAAGAGGGGCATTCCTGACCGCTACAACCCGGGACTAGCTCCGAAACACAGGCCATTAAAGAATGCGGCTTGGGGCGATATCCTAGCTACCTATCAGATTTCAAGCCAAGCGAATTGTAAGCCCTAGCATATAACTTACTTCCTTACAATTAATGCATATAAATATATAGATATTAGATTATTAATGCAATAGCCTAGTTAACTGAGTGTAAATAACTTGGTTAACTGGAGTGGACATAGCTGGTTAACTGAGTCAAAGGTGTTCCCTGGATGGGAAGCACACAGGGGTACTTTTCTGTACCCAACTACTGTCATGGTGTAGGTTGGTGTAGAGAGGAAGACCCAGGCGAATGATGGTACAACTTATATTTATTTACTGAGATATATCCAGGAGACGGTCAATTGCCATTTCGATTGCAAGTGAACCAAGTACCTCTGTCGCACAACGATAATACTTAAATAGCTTACGTGCTTTTAACAGCGGCACAGATGCTGAGGCTAATCTTAAGTACAGAGCGTACGCATAAAGACAGGATACCCACACTCTATTTACAACCAGCTCTCTCCAGTCAAGCAGCCCTTTAGTACCCTAGCACACACTACTAATGGAGCCCAGCTGAAAATAATCACCAATCAAACAGATCTACAATACTCCCACTTAAACTACCTCAACACTAACCAGGGACTGCTTGACTGGAGGAGCTGTCACATGATCTTAAAGAAACAGACACATAAATACACATAAGTAAAAGAAGCAAGCAAACCACTATGCATTGCATTGAAATAACATAAAACAACTGAAATACCCAAACAACAAGACAATGGTCATTAGTCCATGTTAACGCCAGCCCCTCCTCGGCTGGGCGTTACAACTACACTCTTGATCACATTTCGTAGGTTTTCAATGGGGTTGAGTTAAGAAAAATGTGCATTGGTCTCTTAATTTTTGTCCAGAGCTGAATATGACCAGTCACTATGAATATTTTTTTCTGTCTGAATCCTCTGAGATGTCATTTACTCTTGGTTTGTTTATTTTGGAAATGTTATATTGTACTCTGTGCACACAGAGATGTATGATTTATATATTTTTGTGTGTGTGCGCGTGTTTGTTTCCTAATTATGTTTATAATGTAATTTTTTGAATGTGTCAATATGTGTACATTAAATTAATATGTCCATGATTTCACATTTGTTGAGTCCAGGTGTTCTGTTCTCGTGTAACGTCCAGCCCAGTGAGGGCTGGCATTCACATCAGACTGAGATTTGGACTCTTTCAACATATGGTTTGTTTTATGTATATGTGTAGTTTCGTTTCATTATATTATCAGTGCATTGCATGTAGTTCTTAATTGTCAATTTATGGTGTATGTCACTTTAAGTTCTAGTGACACCTCTCTCTAGTTTGGCCATTGCTAGAGTAGGATTTAGGTTAGGTTACGCTGGGATCTTGTAGATCTGGTGATTAATGAGTATGTTCAGCTGTTAATAATGGTTCTCAGATAACCTTTTCAGAAAAATGTTGACATGCATGTTTACTGACTTAAGGCGGGCATACACGGTGCAATTTTTTGCTGTTTAACGAGCTCGCAGATTATTTTTTTCAATCGGGAGAAATCTGATGGAAATCGGTTATGCTCACATGTCGTGGCTCTTATGGTGTGTGAGGTATTACGAGCAGAGCACCTTCTCAACCTCCCAATAATTCTTAAGCATGTCTAAAAAGTTCAGGAGTTGTCGGCTTGAATTCGCGAGGTGTGTGCGGTTGAATGAGCCGATTGGTCAAAATCACAAATCAAAAGCTGAGGAAAACCACAGAAGAAGAAAGACGACAACAATAAAATGTTTTTCCCATAATATATATATATGTATTTTGTATAATATATATATATATATATATATATATATATATATATATATATATATATATATATATATATAGATGAATACATGGATGAATATATATGGATGAATATGTATACTATATCAATACATTTTGCCTGCAATTACAGCACGTATACAATAACATCTAGACTATCCAGCTATTAAATTTGTTTTAGATATAAAAACGTTGTTTACAAAAATGACAGTTTAGTTGTCAGTGTTTTAATTTCGGTGTCAAAACAAAATTGTAAAAATAGTCACCCCAGTCACCCACTTTTCCAAGAATTCTCCTCCAGCAGATGCAGGTTAGGTGAGAAGTACAAGTCAATCATGGCCATAAAATGATGGCCCCAGAACAGTTACTTCCCTTTTGATGTGGCTCTGAATAACCAGCCATCTGTCCCATATAAACTAATAAGATTATGCCCACCACATCGAGCCACCTCCAAACTGTAAATGAAATAGGTGCACTATATGACACTTAAGAGGACAACGGGAGAGCAGGGTCCTAAAATGCAATCTTGTCACGCAATTTCAGTTTATATATAGACCAGCTCAAAAATAACTGAAATATATTATCCAATGGATTATAGTCTCATTATATTTTGAAAAGGTGGAGGTTCAAAAACAAAAATTTGCACTTGGAAGAGGAAGAACTAGTTTATATCAGCAGTAAATCCTCTTGGATTTGTGTTCTTTTGCCACAGTAACCGAGTACTCTATGTATCCAGACACAGCATGGTGCACCATGCATAAGAGCAGCCATTAGCCATAGTAAATTGGCCACCATAACCTGTTGTGCTTTATTGCTTAATCACAGTACTTCATATAATAACAGAAATTGTATAGAATAGATGAATGTGTCAGTGCATCCTTGAACATCACTTTATTGACAAGATGCCATGCCATTGGGATATCAACCTATTTTGCCATAATTCATGTAATCCTATTATGTGAGCGTGCTCCATTTACAGCGTTACTACTTCTGCTTTACTCAGGATTGATTGGTATATTAATTGGTATATTATTTGTTTAATCTATTGCTGTCTTGTTCTGCTACTGTAGCTATACATTTTACTTTGCCAACTTTAACTACTACATTCCCAATAGCCTAGATCCACTGTAAGCTGTTGATTAAAACATTTGTCATTGTTTCCCTGATTCACTGCTAGGCTTAAAGCGGAGTGGTTAATTCTCTTCCTTTGAGCATATCGTGTGGACCCAGCAAACAGAACACATTTTTTCTATTCCTCTTTTATATCTTGACTGCACTACTTAGGAGTGATGTACGGTATTAAAGAACAGTGCCCTGCATAATTATTCATGCCTCTTTGTAATAATCGATTGCAAGGAAGCCTATGAAATATGCCAAATAAATGAAAAATATCACCATTAATAGAGGTTTTACAAAGAAATACATTTTTTTATATTTTTTCAAGAGTCTTCTAGTACATGACTTCATGCATGCCTAGAATTTTTTATCAATCAAATTTAATAAAAGTCTCTTCCCGGTGCTATATTGTTGAAATATTGTAGCATGGAAAACTAGGATGCAGAGATGATGCCTAAGGGTGCCACCTCCATTATAACTGCCTGCAGGTGCTTCAATGAGTGACAGGTGTGGACAGGTGGTATCGACCATCCCAGATGTTTACAGAACATTCAATGCCCTTCCAAGATTCTCATGCTCTTCCCGGCCTGGAATGTTGTAGATCTCCTGACGTGTGCTATCTTTGGTCCAGAACACCTTTTAATCGATTCACTTGGTGGAAGCGAGGTCCTGAAATGCAGCTCTTGAAGAAATTAAGAGAATACTTTGTTTTTTTCTTTAATCAGCATCTCTACATGTTTGGCAGCCATTCCATTTCAGTGTCTGTTGAATTCCAACAGAGTCACACGTCATTCTACTGAATGAGGTACCAATAAGTTGATCACCTGAATCAAATTATTTGTATTGAGCAAAAGTATAAAAACCCCTGCTGTGGTCATCACTATTCATATGCAATAAAACCAGCTGGATGGCAAAAACAGTGCTAGTAGGAGTAGTACCTCAACAGTAATTTGAATGAAGAAAAATTACTATTGACCATGTCAAGAGTTGAAATGGAAAGGTTTGAGTGAGGAAAAGAAGAGTTCAATCCTGGCTTTACTGGCAGAGGGATACAGTGAGCATCAGGTTGCTTCAACCCTTAAAATGTAAAACGTGGTGGTTCAGCGAGCAGAGATTGAGGACAACAAATCTACAGATGGGTAGAAGAGCAAAAACGACTCTCCACTGACCAACAACTCATCAACTGTAGGATGACATCAAGTGACCTACAAAGAGAGTGGCAAATGGGAGCTGGGGTGAAGTGCACAGCGAGGGCGAGCTGCTTGAATTTTTGCATCAGGAGTGGCATAAAGTCATCAAACATCAATGTGAAAGACTGGTGGAAAGCATGGAGATGCATGAATGCTGCGATTCAAAATCTGTGTTATTCCACCAAATATTGATTTCTACACATTGTCACTACAGATGCCGTGGCAAAATGGACAGTCAGCATCCTTGTGTGCTTGACTGGTGTATGTTATTCTGGACTTTTCAAAGAAATCATTTGTGAAGCCTACTCATCAGGTATTTGATATTAAACATCAACACAATGGATTACTGCATTTAACTCCTCACTAACCCAGACCTGTACTAACATTAGTATTGTGTTTAAAAGAAGAAAATTGGCACAGTGCTGTATGGTGTAGAAGGAGGGAGACCAAGGCAAGGTGAAGCGGTTTGCAGTTTTAATGATATCCGGTAGAATGCAGGAGGAATAACACAAGATGATATCCTGCTGGCTTGTGACATGGACGGAAAATACATAGAAAGCACAATGACTCTAGATTACAATATACTATGCTCTTACACTTGGCATAGAATGCGTAAGTAATCTAAATAGGCATACGCTAAACTCATACAATATAAAAGTGCTCTACTTACATCACTTAACGTGGAGAGGGCACAAAATTGCAGAGTATCCATAATAACCAACAAGCCAGGAACCATATGTAACACCAAACAGATAATCGATGCCCCGCGCAACACCCCTGACTCACCAGAGTTTAAATAGAATGATTAATAGAACCCAGCTGTATGTCCTTAGCAATCAGATATATGAGTACTAGACTAACCTATCCTAGCTCTGGTGTTTACGAGAGCAGCGCCACACACTCAACTTAAAGTGACAGTACTTGAACAGAAACCAACAATGTATTGCACTAGCATATAATGAACACAAATAGATTAAATTACATAATACATGGAAATAAACATAATATATGTAACAAGTCTGTTTCCCAGTTCATGGGACAGTATCCCCACCTGGGATATGGTCACAGTACCCCCCCAAAGGCTGCTGCTCTGGAGGCAGCCAAACAAAGAAAACAAAAAGAGCACCCCCAAAAGGCACAAAACCGGGAGGGAAGAAGTATAGAACCAGCCCCTAATGGACAAAAAAGCGCCCCCTCAACACTCACCCAGGTGAAGGTTCTGCAGGAGGGAGTAGCAGCCTGTATAGTGGTCCTAACACAGCTGCTGTGAAGGGCCCCTTCGGTGTAGAGGGCTCCGGTGGTGTCAGCGCTGAGGCAGGCCTTTTGGAGGTCAGCACTGTGGAGGGCCCCGGGGACTGCAATGCTGAGGAGGGCCCTGTAGGTATCAGTGCTGTGAAGGGCCCCGTAGGCAGAAGATCAGCCGTGGGCCCCGAAGGCAGTACAGCAGCAGTGGACTCCGAAGGCAGGGCAAGCTCTGTGGGCCCCCGAAACTGCAAGGCCGTGAAGGGCCCGAGAGACAGCAGCCCTGCGGGGGGCTCTGTAGACTCCAGCGTCGCATCCACAAACTCTTGAGGTAGAGGCTGTACAATGGGCTCCAGAGGTAGATCAGCTGCTGAGAGCTCTGGAGGCTGGCAGCTGCATGGGGCTCTGGAGGCAGGACAGCTGCAAGGAGCTCCAGTGGCAGGGTAGCTGCAGGGGGCTCCAGAAAAAAGGCAGCTGTAAGGGGCTCCAGAGGCAGGGCAGCTGTAAGGGGCTCTCGAGGCGGGACAGCTACAAGGGGCTCCAGTGGCAGGGCAGCTGCAAGGGGCTCTGGAGGCAGGACAGCTACAAGGGGCTCCAGTGGCAGGGGGCTCCAGAGATAAATGCAGCTGCAAGGGGCTCCGGAGGCAGGACAGCTGCAGGTAGCGTAGTAGCAGCTAGTAGCACTGGTAGCATAGTAGCAGCAGGTAGCACTGGTAGCATAGCAGCAGCAAGTAGCACTGGTAGAGTATCATCAGCAGGCAGCATTGATAGCGTAGCAGTAGCAGGTAGCACTGGTAGTGTAGTATGGAATATTAAACATGTCAAAAGTCTGTAGACTTGTAGGCAAAGTTGTGTGCTTGTATGTTGAGGTTTGTGGTTGTACAATGAAGTTTGTGGTCGCAAGTTTGCTTTAACAAATCTGTAATCTCGTTTTGCAAGCTTGTATATTTATGTCTGTACTTGCATGCTATTTTTGCAAGTGTGTAAAATTAGGTTTGTGCTTGTAAATTATATTTTACAAGCTTGCATAATGAACTATGAAAACATTTTAAAAAGTAGCAAATCTGTAATATTATATTTGAACAAATTCAGCTGGAATTGCAAGCATATTTTTTTTCAGACTTGCAACAAAAACGTTTACGGCTAAGAATATTCTACTGCGAGGCTTAAATACATGCGCGGGTGCTTGTTGGCGCGCGCTCAGATTTTTGACATGTTTACTACGTGCATCAGTTTTGTAATTCAAGGGTCGTAAGCTTGTGAAATGAGTGTCACAACCAAATAGGCTGGACCCCCTCTACTATTGACCAATCAGTTAGTCCTGTTTTGCTAAATCCAATCCCATTGGCGGGATACTTTCCTAAATCAAATTCGAACAAGCAGTCGGTATGTATGTAAAGTTTATTCAGTGGGGCATGGTAAAAAGCACGCGGAGGAAGAACTTTAAAGTACAATGTAGTGATGGGCATTACGGCTCTTTTCCGTGAGCTGGATCATATAATAATATATCAATATGTTTATTTTTATAGCACCTTTCAAGAGCCCAAGGACGCGTCACAAAACAATGCAAAGACGGTACGTTAAAGTTCTTCCTCCACGCGCTTTCTACCATGCCCTAGTGGTGGGTGGATCGATTCCAAAATATCGATGCTACCGATATTAGGTCTCTTGTTTGAAGATCGATATTAGCGTCAATAGGATCAATACCACTTTCAGTTTCTCTCTACACATTTCTTGAAAGCATATAACTGTCACACTGTGCAAACAATGTTTCGTTGTCGTGAATACATCTTAAGTGCTTCTCCAACTCCGCTGATGTTGCCAAATGACTGTGCAGTGCACTAAAACAACGAATATGGGTCATGCCTGCATAGCGCGACGCATCGCGCACACTGACTACCCGTTACCAACCACAAATCCAAAAGATACAGTAAAGTCAACACGTTTTTCCAAAGTCTCACAAGTGTCAGGTAGACACCACTCAATTTACAATGCACTGTGAAAGCACACATCCAAAAATAAGACAATAAGTAGCCTACCTATTGAGATATATTTTTGCTTACTTTAAGCATATTCTCTACCAGATAATCTGACTTCCTGAAATGTCTGAAAATAAGACAAAAACATGTTAAAAAGTAACATGTAAAGGCAGCACCTTCGGAAAAGCTTGGGATTCTTCAGAGACTGGATTTTCTGGCTCTTTATATTAGACGCAGAGCCTCTGTCTCCAATATAGACTCCCAGGAATTTAAACGTCTGATTAATCTACCATTTCAATTGATGAAGAATTCATACAGACACCAAAGATGTACATGGTTAACATTGCACTTCTCCCACAGTCTTTAAGATCCAGTTTACTTAACAACAACCAGTGCACTTGTTATTAAATCCTTTTTTCTCTTGTTTAGTTTACTGTTGATGACGACAGCTATACCCAGCCAAGTGGGATACCCTCATCTGTTTGAGCCCTAGGATCAGCCTCCAATGCAACACAGTACTAGCTACAGTCAGCAGAGCCTCCCTAGGACATCCTCACCTAGAGCATTACAGAGTATTAGCACCAGTGAGCAGAGCCTGTGTCTGACTGACAGATGAAGTTACAAGAGAAGGGGCAGCCAAGTAGAAAAAGTATATTTAAATTATACTCTAGTATTATACTTCTAGTAAACTTATGTTTAACAATAAGTATAAATTCAATATTTAAGTATATTTGAAGTAAACATGTAAAAATAATATTAGAAGTATATTTAGTATAAATAATATAGATTTCAAATAGAATTAAGTATACCTTTTTGCTTGGGCAGGTACATTGAGCACAGCAATGACTACATTCAGGTTGGAGGCAGAAGCCAGCATTCTTCACATCAACCCAGTTTTCTAGCAGAGACACTGCCCTTATTCTTTGGCTTGAATCAATTGCCAGAGATTACAACCTGGACTGAAGAAATAATGGATGAATTTTGAAGCAACAAAAAGAAGATCAGGTGTTGCACCAGCAGCCAGTGTATTGACTGCTACCCTGATTTGAGCGCTAGTTCAGTGTTTATTTTTTAAATTGATTTTTTTATGCATGTTTGCTTGATTTTCACCTTTTTACATTGTCAGTTATCACTGTTGTTCTTAATACACCTTTGTTTGATGTTCACCTTTTTAAACTGCACAGATATAGTAAAATATATATTACTTATCATTGGATGTTTAAGGTGTTTTAGGTTTGAGGTTAACTTGAATGCGTTCTGATTAGCAAAAAAAAACACTTACTCCTGCCTAGACTAGATTAGGAGAATGAAACAAAGCATGACACAAGACTGAGTGCCTGGATATTGTAGTTAGCTGTTGTATTCATTGAGCAAAGAGTTATACCATGTTGCCCAATTCAGGATTCAAATCACCTGTTACATTAAAACTAATAACATAGCCCACAAAAATTATGTTAATTTAACATTTTAATTTTGTTAATCACCTCCATCTAAAAAAAATCAAGAAATAACAAGTACATTTACAGAGCTCAAATAATTCTGTTTTCTTGCATTTTGAAATAACACATGGGGCCCTATCTTACACCCAGCGCAATTGACTTTTTACACAAATGTATCATTCCTATCTTACACCCGACGCATATGGGACTTTTCCCTCCACAGACGCCCGTCGGTAAATTAGGGAATGAACTTGCGTTCGTTGGGCGGTTCAGCGAAAAGAAGAGGCGTGTCCCGGCGCAAACGTTCCCTGGTGCTATCTTGCAGTCCCCGAAAACAATTCCGCCACTGACCAGGAAAAACCTGGTTTAAAGTCAGTGGCGTGTTATTCATATGCTATTTTAAGGGCGCATGCTTAACCATAATGTAGCGTGTGCACAACGCGCAT
>JACXGM010013958.1:0-22536 GCA_016801145.1 Umbra pygmaea | reverse complement strand
CTCTGGCTAAGTGATGTTCTGTCCTTCCTACAACTGGAGAAAATTAGGTATACCGTGAAGGGATCATATTCAAGATTTTCAGATAAATGGCAGATTTTTATTTCATATTTCAACAGTTTAAGAATACTTCCCTCAGATCCATAACTCATCGTATGTCACCAGCCTTTTAAGTCTAATTTATTATTATTATTGTTGGTATACATTTGTACCTGTATTTATGTCTGTGTGTTGTTGTTCTGTGTATGTACATGTACATGTGTATTGTATGGTGTGGTCTGCTTTTGTTTCTCGTTTGGTTGAAAATATCTATAAATAAATATATTTAAAAAAAAGTGCTTTTGTGAAGTTTGTAAAAGTAAGTCACCCATAAGAAAATTACTTAAGTAAAAGTCTTAAAGTAGCTCATCTTAAATGTACTTAAGTATCAAAAGTATTTATCTGGTGTTGAAATATACTCAAAAGTATCAAAAGTTAAAAGTACAATAGTACAAAGAGAGAAAAAATACAGAAAGTTTTCTTCCTCTCTCCAAGCTTTATTTATTTCCTCCCTACATCACATTGAACTTGAACCATCACTTTGGACTTTAACTTAAACCATCACTAAAATTCTTTCTCCTCTTGCTCCCTCCCTGTAACTTATTGCCAACTTCTTTCCTCAACTCTTTTCTCCTCTCACTTCCTTCCTCACTGTCTCTTCTTGTCTCTCTTCCTCTCCATGTCCTCTTGCTCACTCTCCTTCCTCTTGCTTCCTTCATCTATCCCTCTGCTTTCTTCTCTTCCTTCCTTTAATTAAAATTGAAAAACTTGCGGTTCATCTTCAGTAGAAGATGTTTGTCAGAATTGCGAGAATCCAGCCGTGCTCTCTCTGGGCTGAAGACAAGTCCTGCTATGCTAAATATTCATTCACAGGCTGCAGAGGCAGGTAGGGGTGTATTCAGCTTCACTGACAACTTGCAGATCGCATGGAAGGACTTCAGCAGACGTGTAAAAAGTCTTGGAGAATGACACTAGAGTAAAAGTACAGATACTGTGCTAAACATTTACTCCCGTAAGAGTGAAGAGTAAAACTCTTAAAGTATCTGAATTTAAATGTACTTAAGTACCAAAAGTAAATAGGCTATCTTAAATGCACTTACGTACATAAAGTAAAAGTAAAAATTGTGTTACAATTGTCAATGCATAATATAAATGGCAAAAGCCATAGCACTCATATCTGAATTCCAATCACTTGTTGAGGTGCTCTAGTTGGTGTAAATAATTCTGCAATCCAGACATAATTTTTTTTAAATGATATGGTGTTTTTAAAAGAATTTTGACTGGATTGTATGATAATGATATCTTAAAGGTGTGATACAGTTCCTATATACTACATTTTTTTGTTTCAAAGTAGTCAAGCCATAATCTGAACCCAAATGTTTGGGGAAATATTTAATAAACGTTTGTAGGACAGTGGTTCTCAAACCTCTCCTTAGGTGCCACCAGCTTAAAGGAGAATTCTGGGTGATTTCAAAATGTAGCTCTGTTGTTTGCATATATGAAGTGCTGCCAGTAGCGTTAATAACTCAAACAACCTGTATTGCCAAAACCGTGTTTACCTTTTGCTCCAGTATACAACCATTACACATTTACGGGGCAAGTTAAAAAACGTGCTTTGAGCCACTAAACATGTTCGAAATGTCATTACTAGTCCATATCCATGTGCAGTTATTCCTTTCAGTGAACACAGTGAATTTGAACAAATAAGTTTGTGTACATACCTCTGTTTATATCCTATTTTCCAGTGTCCAAGTCCACACTAGTCGATTGTCGAAGTCATACAATGCAATATTCCAAAACATATTGTTTTCGCAAAAAAACAATTTGCCAATTGATGTGAAATGTGGCAAAAGTTCGAAAAGTTCAAGGGGGCCGAATACTTTTGCAAGGCACTGTATCTCTCAAAACCTGAAAGAAAATAATAGAGAAGTGTGTAATGTACCCTGTGGAGTGGAAGGCAGAAGGACACCTGCAGTGGGTAAATACAAATCCTCAAAAACGCACACAATGAATGACGACTGTAGAAAGCAAAAGCCGAATCCCAGACATTTTGGTTGATTTCGAAATCCCGGCTTGACACATTGACTGCCAGGAACAGACGAAAAAACTATGAATGGTTCTGAAGAGTTGAAAACCATAACTATGACAACAAAACAATACTGTTGTGGTCAGCAAAGCCTGAGACAAATGTTGGCCGAAGATTCCTATTTATGTAAATTCGTAAATGAATACCTTATTTTTTTACTGAACAATAACGTGACAATTAAACATTCTACAGCATCAAAAGTGATCTTCAGTGTGTGACCGGTGTCACTCCTCTCCCTGTGACCTAAACCATATGTTTTTTCCTTGTCCAAAACTGAATAGCTTCTGGTATTCAGTATTCCATACTTTGTCTGAAGCCCTCAAAATTCACCTGACTACATGCCCATTGATTTCTCTGTTTGGAATCCCAGGCAACCTGCTTTAAATTAAATAATAAAGACTTGGGAATTATTGATTTCACAACATTATTAGCTAGATGCAGGATTTTACAATTGTGCAAATCCTGTCAGCCCCCCTTAGATTCCCAGTGGCTAACTGATGCCCTATTTTATTTGCAATTTGAGAAAATTAAGTACTCCTTGAAGGGATCTCGCTTTATATTCTCTGACAAGTGGAAGTCATTTATCTCATATTTTAAAAGTTTGCAGAGGCTTCCAACAGATTTTCCTTAAACCAAGTTAGTATTAGTATTAATGTTACTATTGTAAATTAGATATACATGTATGTCCATGTGATGTGTTTTCGTCTGGATTTTTTGTGTGGGTTTTGGGGGTAAGGGAATCGGGTGGAGTGGATATAGAGGGGAAGAAAAAATAATGTATACTAAGACGTGTGCCTATTGACAAACAATGTGGAATCAAAACTTGTGTTTGTCCTTGTTGCAATTCCTGTAGAAATGGCAAATGAAATACTGCAGTGTAGAACACCATTGTTCAATCTAATTGCTTTTTCAGATTAAAAAAACTCCCCTTGTTACTGTAAGATAGTTTTTCTCTTTTCACTCTGCTAAATTCCAGTGGTGTAAAGTAACTAAGTATTAATACTTCGTTACTGTACTTAAGTATTTTTTTCGTGTATCTGTACTTTACTTGAGTATGTATCTGTCTGCCAACTTTGTACTTTTTACTTCACTACATTTTATTACAATTGATACTTTTACTTCTTTACATTTTCCAAAACATAGTCGTTACTCGCTACAAAATTAAAATTAGTCGTATTGGAGGAAATGCGCAAACAAATTATTGTAGCCTATCCTCATTTTAGGCGCAGCTGTGTGGACAGCGGGAACGATGTATGAATATTCCATAAACTGAAAATGTGCATTGGAACAGCCTGCGACAATTAGAGTGACATGTCGAGAGGAAAGTTTCTGCCCGACTGAACCCAGTACGTACTCCATCCCTTCAGCAGGAAGTTGATACAGTATGTCAGCGACCGGAATCACCCGTGAAGGTAGTATCTACTTGCCAAGCAGCCTGCAGTTAATTTTTAGTTGGCCAAAGTGAAACAATGCATTTGTTTGTTTACCAGCAGTCAGCTAAATATCACAGACCTAATAATGTTGTTTAGTGACAATACATTGTTTGCCTTCACATCATAATGTATTAGCATTAAATGTAATATTACATTTGTGTTCCATGATTAGGATGTTAGATTATGAAGGGCTATGTTGGAAACCATTCTTTCTAGCTAGCCTTTTTGAAAACTGTATTTCTGTATGTTTGGTATTATGCCTATTGTTGACAACAAGTTTATCAGGCAACATATTCAGGGCAGCCCTAAATCACATGAAATACGTTCTGAGGGAACTATTTTGTAAAACCGAAATATGTCAAATATGAACGTATGAGAGGGTCAATTAGGGAACTAAATTGAACACTTGAATAACGTTCAATATGAACATTAGAAGATCATGACGTAGCATGTAAATAGCATAGTTTTTGCTAGGGCGGAGGTCGGGGATGGTGGATGGGCGTATAAATCTGGGACTTGCGTGCCAGTGTTCGCGAGTTCAAATCCAGACGGGCACTTTGTGTGTTTTGTTCTACAGTGCTTGTGTCATGCAGACACGCGCTTGTCGGTTTTTGTAATGTTAACCCTAACCTTAATTCTAACCTTAACCTCAGTAACGTCATATCTAACCTTAACCGTTAGTAACCTCATTCCTAACCTTAACCGTTAGTATTCTTCTACCTAACTTTAACTGTGAATGTTGCAATATAATTTCGAACGCTATGGAATGTATGGAATGTTCTTGTATAAATCCGCTAAACGAAATGTACCGGAGCAACGTAATTAAAGTACAAATATTGCCTAATAACAAAACGTGCAGTTCAAACGTAAAAACACCGTAAATATGTTGGCATAGAACATAATTTAGGTTTTCAAAAAAGTTTCCTGAGAACGTAATTTGGGAGAAATTCTGAGATTTATGGTTGATTCAGGGAAATTGGGAATGATAATACATCAGATAAAGTATACTACTATAGTACTGTAAGGCATAATTGAATTTCCCTATTTGTTTTGATTGGCTTATTGCTGATAAGCAATTTAATTTGGTCCAAAATGTTTTTGTGAAATACTTTACATTAGATTGTGGCACCTTTCTCTCATTTCAATGACACACAAATAATGTTAATAAATCTAAATCACATGAAACATAAGTGAAAAAATACAGTTGTAGACTTCATTGTTTAACTATGTACAACTTAAATCATTTTATATAGGCTATCATAATATAGTGATGTTGTAGGTCAACTAAATAATCAAAATAAAAACAATTCTCAAATAGTCTGTGTCACGGTTGCAATTTGTTTTGTTTGTGTTTGGGTGCCTTTGTTTTTCTCATTTCAGCACATGCAGTTTAAAAGTTCTGTGAATGGCCATGCCCTCCCAGATGTGTTTACAAAGTTTAGCTGTAGCCTCAAACTATCAGATCAGATTCACTAATGACTGATGTGTTGATTAGTAGTAGTTGAATCCGGTGTGCTCGCTCAGTTATAGTTTAAGTACATGGACTGGCTGGTGGCACCTAAGGAGAGGTTTGAGAACCACTGTCCTAAAAACGTTTATGAAATATTTCCCCAAACATTTGGGTTCAGATTATGGCTTGACTACATTGAAACTAAAACATGTAGTATATAGGTACTGAATCACACCTTTCAGAAATCATTATCATACAATCCAGTCAAAATTTGTTTAAAAAACACCATATCATTTAAAATAAATATTGTCTGGATTGCTTAATTATTTACATCAACTACAGCACATCAACAAGATATGAGTGCTATGGCTTTTGCCATTTATATTATGCATTGACAGTTGTAACACAATTTTCACTTTATTTTATGTACTTAAGTGCATTTAAGATCACATATTTACTTTTGGTACTTAAGTACATTTAACTTCAGATACTTTAAGAGTTTTACTCTTCACCTTTACTGGAGTAAAGTTTTAGCACAGTATCTGTACTTTTACTCTAGTGTCATTCTCCAAGACTTTTTACACGTCTGCTGAAGTCCTTCCCTGTGCACTCCAAGTTGTCAGTGAAGCTGAATACACCTCTACCTGCCTCTGCACCCTGTGAATGAATATTTAGCATAGCAGGATTTGTCTTCAGCACAGAAAGAGCACGGCTGGATTCTCGCAATTCTGACAAACATCTTCTACTGAAGATGAACTGCAAGTTTTTCAATTTTAATTAAAGGAAGGAAGAGAAGAAAGCAGAGGGATAGATGAAGGAAGCAAGAGGAAGGAGAGTGAGCAAGAGGACATGGAGAGGAAGAGAGACAAGAGGAGACAGTGTGGAAGGAAGCAAGAGGAGAAAGGAGTTAAGGGAAGAAGTGGGCAATAAGGTAAAGGGAGGAAGCAAGAGGAGAAAGGATTTTAGTGACGATTTAAGTTAAAGTTCAAAGTGATGGTTCATGTTCAATGTAATATAGGGTATAGTGGCTTCTTTGCAACCTCCATAAACCGCTGAGAGGCTGAGTCAGGGAACTAACACCTGTATGACGCGCCGTTTAAATAACTTAGGTCCACTCCGATATATGCTTTTGAGGATTTATTGTTCATTTGGAAGTTGGAAACAACATGAAGACACAGAATCCAGTTGCCTATAAAGTACTGCAAACGTGAACGTAGAGGAATGTGGATAACTCAGTATAAAACTGCGATGTAACTTGCGGTCAACAAAAAATGCAGGAACCCAAACTCACCCCCACTCTCGCTTCTGCCATGCAGGTGCACAGGTGTATTAATAGACTGATTATTGTCAGACCAACCCCTGTGACGTCCTACGTTACATAATAGGTAAAAACTATAAACCATAAACAATTAATATATACATGGCTCCTACATTCCGGCCCCTAATTATTATGTGGTAACAACAATAATTAATACCTAACGTAGGAGACCTGTAAACAATAGGGGAAAAAAAGGATTATGAATGTAGTATACAATGTCATATCCATCCTTCTGCCAGAGGATGGTTCTTACCATCCCTCATGTTTAGTCCGGTCAAGTAAAGACAGTGTGTACAAGTCAATAGGTCAGAGAACCAGCAACTAATCCTCACGACTCTTCTGCCTCCTGCAGGAGGCATACCTTGGTGATTGGTCTGTCCAGACAGCTGGTCTTGGTCTTAATCCGTACCAGTCGCACAAGTCCTCTTTTGTCCGGGGTAGTTTGAGTTATTCTTCCAGTCACCCATGAGTTGCGAGGAGCCGAATCATCAACTATGAATACGATATCTCCAGGAACAAAGTTCCGTTTTACACCTGACCACTTCTGACGCTCCTGTAGTTGTGGCAGGTATTCTGCGACCCATCTTTTCCAAAATAGATTGGACATGTATTGCACTTGTCTCCATCTACGACGGGCGTATATGTCCTCTTTTCGGAACTGTTCTGGTGGCAGAGATGGCGTAGTTTTTAGTAGTAAGAGGTGGTTAGGAGTTAGCGCTTCCAGGTCGTTAAGATCAGTGGATGCTTTGGTTATTAAGCGGCTGTTAATAATAGCTTCCACTTCACAGAGGACTGTGTGAAGACCTTCTTCCTCCAGACACTGCTCCTTCAGTGTCGAATACAGGACCTTTCGCACAGATCTGATCAATCTCTCCCATACACCTCCATGGTGTGAACCAGCGGGGGGATTGAAAACTCACTTTATTTCCCTTTGGAGGGTATCATGGATCTGAGCAAGATTCCAGTTTTTGATGGCTTCCCGTAACTCGCGCTCAGCTCCCACGAAGTTGGTACCATTATCCGAGCATAGTTCTAACACTTGTCCACATCTTGCTATGAAGCGACGAAGAGCATTGATGAAGGAATCTGTATCCAACGACGTTGCAACTTTAATGTGGATAGCCCTTATGGCTAAGCATGTGAAAATAACTCCATATCTTTTCAATACACTCCTTCCACGCTTTACTTCAAAGGTTCCAAAGTAGTCCACTCCAACATATGTGAACGGTGGTTCGTCCGGGGAAACTCTATCCTGAGGTAAGTCTGCCATCTGCTGGCGCCCTGGAGCACCATGCAACCTACGAAAGACAATACATTTGGACAGGGTTTTCCTTATGGCCACACTCGCAGCTGGAATCCAATATTTTTGTTGCGGCGTAGATAGCATGTGATTACGACCACAATGTCCCACCTGATGATGTATATGCCGGAGGATGGTGTCAGAGATGTGAAAGTCTTTAGATAGTATGACAGGGTGTTTAGACTCTTCAGGCATGACTGCCCTACTGAGCCGACCACCAACTCTTAAGACACCATCTTCGAGCTTTGGGTTCAGCTTGTAAATGTGGCTGTTTCTTTTTACAGCCTCCCCTTTCTAGAAATCTCAGCTGGATATCTTGTCTTCTGACAGAAGCGGATTATCTCCAACTCTGCTTTCTTTAGTTCCTCTACTGAGAGGTAACCACCTTTAGCCTGAGCTTTGATACTCTGAATCTCCTTTTCCAGGAATTGCATTTGTCGGGATTCATCCATGCCAGATTGAGCAAGTTCAAGGCCTTTCTCCTTCCTCTTTCGACGAAGACACAAAAGTAGCTTCTTGAGCCTAGGGATCCAACATACTATCCTTTTCAAGTGAATCCAATATGAGAAGTAGTTGATCATTTGTGTTACTACATCCACTTCTTCAACTTCAGTCTGTATAGTATTCACTAAAATACTCATTTTAACCTCATGGTTTTCTAGTGGGATTTCCTGTGAACCATCAGGGTTTACAGGCCACTCCTCTCTAGGCTGGACAAGAAACTGAGGCCCAGACACCCAAGTCCGATTCTTCAGGAGGGATTCTACTTTCAACCCCCTAGAAGCCAAATCTGCAGGATTACCAAAGTGTTCACATACCTCCACTGCGATGGTCTTGAAACTTTAAGGATCTCAGTAACACCGTTTGCCACGAATGTCCGAAACCTTGAGGTCTCATTGTTGATATACTTCAAAACAGAAGTGCTATCCGTCCAAAATATTGAGTCTTGAAGTTGAATTTGCAACTCCTTCCTCCACATCCCGTCCATACGACCTGCCACAGTGGCAGCCGTAAGCTCCATACGAGGTATCGTAATCGGCTTCAATGGGGCAACTCTGGACTTTCCTATCACAAAGGCACAATGCACCTTGTGATGATTGTTTTGTAACAACAAATAAGTCACCGTTCCATAGCCCCCTTCACTCGCATCTGCAAAATGGTGTAGTTGAGCAAATGTGTCTTCTCCAAACTCTGCTGGTTTCAGACATCTATCTACCTTGAAGTCTTCGAGCTGACCAAGCTCCTCTATCCAACATGTCCATTTTTGAGAAATCAATGGTGGTACAGTGTCATCCCACCCAAGTTCCTTTCTACAAAGCTCCTGTAAGATCTTTTTAGCAGAGAGGACCACAGGAGCCATAATTCCCATGGGATCATAAATGGAGCTGACTGTGGAAAGGATCCCCCTTCTGGTAGGATGTCTATCCTGGAAGGTCTCTTGAACTTGAATGTATCAGATTAGACACATCACTGTACACCCAACACTCTTTCCACAGGAAGTTGATCATAGGCCAAGTTCAAGTCTTTCATATCTATTACTCTTTGCCCTTCAGGTATAGCAGCCAGGACATGACGGCTGTTACTCATCCATTTTGTGAGTACAAAACCCCCATTAGAGCAGATGGCTCTCAGGTCGTGATAGAGAGATACTGCCTCCTTCTCTGTAGCAACGAAACCAGGCAGTCATCAACATAGAAATTGTGCAGAATGCTGTCGACTACTTTGTTGCTGAAATACCTTTTGTTGTCTTCTGCACATTTTCTGAGGGCGAAATTTGCACAACTGGGTGATGAAGTAGATCCAAACAAATGAACATTCGTCCTGTACTCCTCCAACTCCTGACTGTAGACCCCGTTGGGCCACCAGAGAAATCGTAGGAGGTCCGAGTCTTCATGAGGTACCTTCACCTGATAAAACATAGCTTCAATGTCGGTGATGATTGCAACCTGCTCTTTTCTGAATCTAGTCATGACTCCAATCAATGGGCTAGTAAGATCCGGGCCTTGCAGGAGTTGATCATTCAAAGATGTCCCTTGGAATGTGGCTGCACAGTCAAACACCACCCAAATCTCCCTTTTCTTGGGGTTGGAAACTCCATGATGTGGGAGATACCACACCCTCCCATCACTGCGTTCAGAGTCTTCAGCTGGAACTCTCTGTGCATAACCCTTGGATATAATATCATTCATAAAGACAGAGTAGTCCATGTGAAATGAGGCATCTTTGTTAAACCTCCTTAGGTTCAACGCACGTTGTTCTGCCATCCTTCGATTGTTAGGCATGTTTATTTCCTTTCTACGTAAGGGTAAGCCAATTTCATAGTGGCCATCCACCTTTTATCTGACTTTGTTACAGAGTCCATAAACTGTCAGTCCTCTCTTGATAATCCCTGCTGTTCCTCTTGATCACTTTCAGGGAAGTCAATCTTCAACTGCTGCTTCCACAGTTCATCCAATCTTACGACAGGGATGTTGTTGACACAGACCTGGGGCTATTTTCAAACGGTTTCACAACTGTTGTCACCTCCTAAAGGTCCATTCACAGTCCATCCTAGAATCGTTTTGACAGCGTACGGTCCGTCATCTACACTTTGGATGACTTCCAAAGGTTCCAATGCCTTAGGCACACTTTAGCCGATTAACAGCTCAATCCCTGAATCAATAACAGGTCGAAGAACATGTCTCAGGTGAGGCCATCGGTGAATATCTTCCTGCCTAGGAATGTTACCTTTGTGCACTGGCATTTTCTTCTGGTTATATGTGTTGGGTAGCTCACAGTAGTAGTCACTGTCCAATCCAGCTACTTCTAGACAAGGAACGATGTAGCTTTCCACAAAATGCTTGATCTTCTTCCAGAGAGATTCAGTTTGTTCATTAGTCCCACTGTACCAAATGATACCGTGCTCCCATGATCTAGGAAAGCATAAGTATGTACTGTCGTATGCCCCTTCCTAGATTTGACTTGCACAGGTACTATGGAAAGTTTACAATTATGCTAACCGGCCCCGGTAAGACCACAGGTTTGGACAGAGACTGTAGCACTGCTCTTTGCTGCCTGAAGTTGCTGTTTTGCTCGTTCTGCGCATCTTTCCTTTTCATCAGATCCTTTGCAGAGTGAATGACCGCTTTGATTTTATTAACACTGGCTTGTCGTTCCTTCTGAAGCCTTTGTAGTTTTCCTGCCAAAGCCTTGACTGTGGGTTTTGTTTGTCCTTTTAATTCATCCGTTACAGGGCCCATTACGTCAGAACCAGCCTTTAAGTCACTCATTATTTGCTTTTCCCAGTATGATATTTGTACATTTAATGCATGAGTCAGCCCTTATAGTTCACTCATTATTTGCATTTCCCAGTATGATATTTGTACAATTAATGCATGAGTCAGTCCTTATAGTTCACTCATTATTTGCATTTCCCAGTAAAATATTTGTACAATTAATGCATGAAGCACATCCGAAACCAATAATTCAGCCACGCGTGAATCCACCGTACCCGCGGACCACAGCGCCAACGCACTTAAACGGAGATACAGGCCTCTGACGAAACAAACGCGCACATACCAACAACCAATTTGTCCCCATTGGACCGGTGGCAGTAACAAATCCTCTGAGCTGTTTCCAAACAACAATACACAGCCAGAATCAATATAAAGTTAGATACCGCATTGTTGAGTGCGTTATTTGTCAGGCTGTCACGTTCTGTAGGCGCTTTCCAATCCTCCCTTCAGCGTGAGCGCTGAGTCCAACAGAGTCCTTATGTGATCCAGTGTTGACCGTTTCGAACTACTTTTTTGTTGACTAAATATAGCGGCTTCTTTGCAACCTCCATAAACCGCTGAGAGGCTGAGTCAGGGAACTAACACCTGTATGACGCGCCGTTTAAATAACTTAGGTCCACTCCGATATATGCTTTTGAGGATTTATTGTTCGTTTGGAAGTTGGAAACAACATGAAGAAACAGAATCCAGTTGCCTATAAAGTACTGCAAATGTGAACGTAGAGGAATGTGGATAACTCAGTATAAAACTGCGATGTAACTTGCGGTCAACAAAAAATGTAGGCCATCATTGACACCCTCGAGCAAGAGGGTAAGACACAGAAAGAAATTTCTGAACAAATAGGCTGTTCCCAGAGTGCTGTATCAAGGCACCTCAGTGGGAAGTCTGTGGGAAGGAAAAAGTGTGGCAAAAAACGCTGCACAACGACAAGAGGTGACCGGACCCTGAGGAAGATTGTGGAAAAGGACCGATTCAAGACCTTGGATTACCTGCGGAAGCAGTGGACTGAGTCTGGAGTACAAACATCCAGAGCCACCGTACACAGGCGTGTGCAGGAAATAGGCTACAGGTGCCGCATTCCCCAGGTCAATCCACTTTTGAACCAGAAACAGCGGCAGAAGCGCCTGACCTGGGCTACAGAGAAGCAGCACAACAAAACAACAACAAATTTTGCATGTAATTCGGATATCAAGGTGCCAGAATCTGGAGGAAGACTGGGGAGAAGGAAATGCCAAAATGCCTGAAGTCCAGTGTCAAGTACCCACATCACCCACAGTGATGGTCTGGGGTGCCATGTCAGCTGCTGGTGTTGGTCCACTGTGTTTGATCAAGGGCAGGGTCAATGCAGCTAGCTATCAGGAGATTTTGGAGCATTTCATGCTTCCATCTGCTGAAAACCTTCATGGAGATGAAGGTTTCATTTTTCAGCACGACCTGGCACCTGCTCACAGTGCCAAAACCACTGGTAAATGGTTTACTGACCATGGTATAACTGTGCTCAATTGGCCTGCCAACTCTCCTGACTGAACCCCATAGAGAATCTGTGGGATATTGTGAAGAGGAAGTTGAGAGACTCAAGACCCAACACTCTGGATGAGCTTAAGGCCGCTATCGAAGCATCCTGGGCCTCAATCACACCTCAGCAGTGCCACAGGCAGATTGCCTCCATGCCACGCCGCATTGAAGCAGTCATTTCTGCAAAAGGATTCCCGACCAAGTATTAAGTGCATAACTGAACATAATTATTTGAAGGTTGACTTTTTCTTTTTTTATTACAAACACTTCTTTTATTGGTCAGATGAAATATGCTAATTCTTTGAGATAGAAATTCATGAGCTGTATGCCAAAATCATTAGTTTTAAAACAATAAATTACCTGAAATATTTCAGTTGGTGTGCAATGAATCTAAAATATATGGAAAATAATGAACTTTATAAAAATATGCAAATTTTTTGAGAAGGACCTGTACATGGCTCCTACATAGGGAGACAATAAATAAAGCTTGGAGAGAGAAAGAAAACTATTTCTGTCCTTTCTCTGTCTATGGATTTTTGTAGTTTTACTTTTGATACTTTTGAGTACATTTTAACACCAGATAAATACTTTTGATACTTAAGTACGTTTAGGACGAGCTACTTTAAGACTTTTACTTAAGTAATTTTCTTATGGGTGACTTTTACTTTTACTAAAGTGACTTTTAAGATCGATATTTGTACTTTTACTTAAGTATGGAATTCAAGTACTTTTTACACCACTGCTAAATTCTACACTTCACCTTCAACTTATGGGGCACAGATGGCTCAGTGTTTAGGGAGTGATACTTTTAATCAGAGGTTTGCCGGTTTGATTCATTACCCAACTGTGCCAAATGTCGTTGTGTCCTTGGGCTAGGGACTTTACACTAAGTTGCTCCAGGGGAATGTCCTGTTCCTATAAACTGTAAGTCACTCTGGATAAGAGCATATGCTACATTACTAAAATGTAACAAGTAAATGTAGATTATCTGTATGGAAATCAGATAATGGTTTGATTGCATTTGACCATCTATCATTAAAATTAATTTCTATTGAACCCTTGACACCAAACCATACAAGTCAGGATCATAATTTTTTGGTGTGTATACATATATCATCTGGTTCTATTAATCCCAACATATTACAATTAGTGAAATATGTCTACTCAACAACAGATTTGACCTTGCGATTTGGTTAATTTGAGATCAAAATACCTATAGATATTTCATGGCATAAAATACCACCCCACTTCTTTTCCCTGGCAACTTCTTCTCCCATTACTGAACGTTTCCTTTAAACTATATTTTAATTAAAGGATGTATTTCCTTAAAATTGCCATTCCAATTAATCACAAAGGTGTTCAGTGGTTAAGGTCAGGGCTCTGAACAGGGCACTCAAGTTGCTCCACACCAAACTAATTGACCCATGCCTTTGTGGCCCCCGAGTTTGAAGCATCCACACGTCTAAAATGTCTTTGTACCCTGTAGTATTACGATGACCCTTCATAAAGCACCTAGCCCAAACCCTGAAAAACTTCCCCTGACCATTATCCCTCCTTTACCAAACTTCACAAAAGGCAATATACATTCCGGTAGGTACACTGTAAGCCCGGATAGGTGAATTCACTTAAAAAAATTGAGGTAACCGGTTGCCTTAAAAACGTTAAGTAATAGGTTATGAAAACCTGAGTGTATTTAACTTAATATTTTTTTAAATAAATTCCACCCTTTCATGCATTCAATGAAATTAAATTTTACCCTCCCTTGTTAACCTTTGGTCTTACTCAATGTTTTAGTAAAACATTTTTAAGTGCCTTGTCTTTTCGGCAAAATTATTTCAATAGCAACTTTAATACTTGGAATTACAATAGACTTCAAATCATTTCCATGTGTTACAGTCATGAGGTACATTTTTGGGTGACTGCAAGAACACATGCTATATGAACAGGCTATGAAAGTATACACTCTCAATATTAAAATGCTCCAGGGAATGTACAGCACTGATGCAAGACAGTGGTAAACTACATTGGTTGATTGAGTTGAGTGTACGTATATCCTGTTGGTTGAGTTTCTAAACGCAATGAGTAGTAAACCAAATTCACACTGATATATATGCAACTCTAAGGGGAGTAAATTTGTTTTCAAAATGTAGTGGGACCAAATGTTATCTAGGGAAAGTTAAATTTACATTGCAATGTATCATGTGTAATAATCTCCTGGCAGCCACCACACATATTTGGCCATCAGACTGGCAGATATTAAAGTGTGATTGATCACTCCAGAGAACATTTCCACTGCTCCAGAGTCAAGTGGTTACATGCCTATGACAGTGCCACATTGTAGTGCTGGATTTTATGCACCTGTGAGCAATGGCTGTGACTGAAACACCAGAACTCAATAATTAGTAAGGGTGTCCACATACTTTTGTCCAAATAATGTATCTTGCCATCCTTTGGTCCTTCACACAATCATATTTCCAGTACACACACACCTATTTCACAGACATACCCACAGAAAATCCACATCTACACTGTTACGTTTTGCTCCCCGTGAGGGGAGGGGATGTCAAACCCACTGCCCAAGGACTCTCTGCGGTCAGCTAAAGCGGTATGGGGTCATGGGTGCAAGCAAGGACACAGACAACTAAGTACCGTTTCACAAAGGCTTTTATTGTAAGCCACGGCAATAAGGTAGGGAGATGAGGAGAGCAGGGCAGTACCAAAACAAAGAAATTAACAAAAGTACCCCCACCCCCTTACCTGTCCTATTTTTCCAACACAAACAAACAATAAACTAACTGGCACATGGTCAAGGCACCCTACCCAAACACACAGTTGGTGGTTAGCCCAGATGTAACTAGTGTGGTTAGACAGGGGAGTTGTATATTGTGTATATTGGAGAGTGACTCTAAGCTACGCCCCACTCCCTGAGAACAAAAACGAACAGAGGATTAACAATAATAACAATAATATGAGTACACAGCAGTAGTCACACACACACACAGTCCTATAAATCTTACTGACTGACATACATAAGCTCTCACTCACAAAACAAAACCAACTATTAACAACACTCCAAAAGGCAATCTCAGAAAAGCAACCTCACACACCGATAGAGAAAAAGAGAAAAAACAGTGGCACAGATATACAGCTGAATGGATGATGTGATGGGATGATGGGCAACAGGAACCAGCTGGACATGATAACGGGAGAGAAGAGTCAGTGTTAAGTGGTAACAAGGATGATTGGCGCCACCTGCACAGAAACATACACATATTGACCAGAACAAACAAATGCAGAACACTACACAGGACTAGGGGACGTAACACACCCACCATAAAAAAGAGACAAACCCTAGTTTGGTGTCAACATGCCAAAATAAACAGGCCTGTCCCGTTAATAGCTGCTGCTACTATGCTACTACCAGACAGGAGACAGGGCGTCTGCAACTCTATTATCAGACCCACTAATGTGCTGGATCTCCAAATTGTGCCCCTGTACAATTAGTGCCCACCGCATTAAGCAACGGTTATGGTTGTACATCCATTCAGGCACACCAAGGGAATGTGATCAGTAAAGACCACCACTGATAAACCACTAGACCAGTGGTCCTCAAACCCTTCCATGGAGGGCCTAGTGTATGCAGGTTTTCGCTTTTACCTTGTACAAGCCTGATGGAGTAGCTCACTAATTGGTTAGGATCTCCCCTCACCTGGTAGTCTAGGTCCTAATTGTGCTCTAATTGAAGGGAAAGACCAAAATCCAGTATACAATATGCCCTCCATGGAAGGGTTTGAGGACCACTGCACTAGACCCAACATATACTTCAATGAATTGTAAGGCAAGGCGTAATGCTATAGTTTCCCTCACCACTGTGGGGTATAGTCTTATGCAAATGTTTAGGCACCCCTAACAATGTCCATGATTTTCATTTATAAATAATTGAGTGTTTGGATCAGCAATTTCGTTATGATCTATCAAATAACTAAAGGACACAGTAATAGTTCGGTAGTGAAATTAGGTTCATTGGATAAACAGAAAATGAGCAATATGCATTAAAAAAAAGTTAGAGGCCGTGTAGCGCAACTGCTACCTGCTCAAACACTGAAAACTATAAATCCACTTCTGTTTAACGAAATGGAGGGACCATGGCAATGTTCCTCCCTATATCAAACTGACTATCCTTCCCAGCCGTGGGAGGAGCTACCCCGCCCAAGTTCCATCCTCTGCTTTTGTATTCTGGCCTGCATGTCGAATTCCATTCTTTTAACTTTTAAGTTGTTGCTTGCCTCCAATTCCAATTTCCTAATTTCAAATTAAAATCTCCTATTCTCTTCCCTCTTCTTCATATCTGCTTCCAGACTGGCCACTCAGAGCTTGAGTTGTTCTGTCTCACCCCCTAAACCATGACCCATAGGGGAGAAGGCCTCAAACTTGGGCAGAGTCCTCCACATTCCCTCTACAACCTTCAACAGAGCTGACAAGGTTAGTAAATGTATCACAATTTTATTAGTAGCATTAGCCACACACACACACGTCACTGCAGCCAATACTCACATCTTATTTCCTATTGTTCATTCATTTGATTGAAAGCGTCACAAATTAGAATTTTACATTCTTAACCATTCTTACTTCAATTCCAGAGTCAGATGTGTGTGCAATTGTTTTAGTAAAATAATAAATCTTTCAGCTACGAATGTTAGGTTAGAATGGGAGGTATCTATTTATAACAGGCTCCATTTGTCACACCCCTGTAGTATTTGTCAATGTCTATGTTTCAAATTTTGAGAATGTGGATTTTGCCAATAGGTTGTTGGGGAAAATTCCTTAACTAAACATTCACTGACTGATTTTTGCAGGAGAACTGAACTGCGTTATTGTTCCAACCGACCCAACCCAAGAACTATGTCTCCATTTAACATTTCCTTTTCAGATATTATGACTAAGGATAGATGTACTGATCCATGGAGGTTTCAGGATACTCATGCTTGTGAATATTCTTTCTGTTCACATGTACATCACTCTTTCTCACATATTGAAAATGTATTTGTTGAGCGCTCTCTGCTACCGAATGTTACCTCCCTTTAATATTTGCCAACTGTTATATCTGAACATGGCCCCTTGGCTATTGACATAGTTCTGTCAGTTCAAACTGGTACTCCTTCATGCTGGAGATTCAAGTATCTTCTTTAATCTGATGCCGACTTTTGTGACTTTATCAATATCTCCATTGATAATTTACTGTAATCTCCCCCTCACTCCTAAAGGAGACACGTAAAGCCTAACTTAGAGGTGAGATAATCTTTTACTCTTCTCATCTAAATAAAACCCAGAAAGCTAAATTGTAGGACTTTGCCAAAACTATTCTGGATCTTGAACGCCATTATGCTTAGTCACCATCTCTAGAGCTATATAAACAACGCTTGAACTTGCAGTCTGAATGTAAAACCTTTATTCACCAAAAATGCAATACGGTACTGCTGCATTTGCGGGCTGCATACTATGAGCATGGTGGGCTAATTAAATCATTGTGCCACTCGTCAGATTCTACACATTTAAGAATCTTCCAATGTTTTTTTCTGATCTTAAGGGGATCAATGACACCTTCACATCTTTCTATTTCTTACTTTACACATCTTGAGTTCCCATCAGACACCAACATTATTAGTATTGTAACTAATTATTGAATGAATTGGAAACTCCCACAAAGCCTTGAAGAGGTTGT
This sequence comes from Umbra pygmaea, assembly GCA_016801145.1. Taxonomy (NCBI): domain Eukaryota; kingdom Metazoa; phylum Chordata; class Actinopteri; order Esociformes; family Umbridae; genus Umbra; species Umbra pygmaea. Next base: position 4,401 of record JACXGM010013958.1, on the reverse strand, counting down.
TGAGTCTATCAAATTTATGGAAAGCAGGAAAGCTCTAGGTCCAGATGAGTTTCCAACTGAGCTCTTCAGGAAATTCCACATCCAGCTGGCCCCCTTAATTTTAAATGTTTAATGAGTCACTGGCACTTAATGTGTGGCCTCCGACCATAACACAAGCATTAATAGCCCGTCTTCCTAATAAGGGGAAAAACCCTCCTTCCTGTTCTTCATTCAGGATCCTGGATGCTGAGATGGCCTTCAATAGAACTGAATGGGAGTACTTGTGTACTCTTTTACGAAAATATGGATTTGGGGACACATTTAGCTCGTGGATACTGCTTTTGTATTCATCCCCAAGGGCTAGTGTCTGTACCAATGACACTCACTCTGAATAATTTGCCCTGGAATACAGGACCGTGCAGGGTTGCCCTCTTACTCTTCGTCATCTCCATTAAGACCCTTTTGGTAGTGTTGCGGGCCTCTGTCTCTTTCCAGGATGTATCATGGGAGGGTGTTGAACATTGATTTTAACATTGTATGATGATGACCTGCTACTCCATGTACGTAACCCTGCAACCTCCTTACACTCCACTCTGGAAAACTGTGTTTCTTTTTCTGATTACAAGCTTAATCTCCAAAAGAGTGAGTGTCTCCCAATCAATCAGCAGAAATAATTTCAGCTGAATTGCTCTTACTTCAAGTATCTTTGAGTAAATATGACTTGCACATTAACTGTCCTCTACTCTGCCAACTTTGTCCCCCTTCTCACTTAGATGAAGGCTGATTTTCAGAGGTGGGAAAAATGTACCCTCACTTATACAAAAGATTAATGCTGTTAAAATTAATAGTTTGCCCAAATTCCTTTACCTTTTCAGTCTATCCCGTTGTTCTTGGCCATAAAAGTATTTCTTAAGGTCAATTAATCAGGCTGTCACTTCATTAATTTAAGGAGGAAAGGTTCCCAGGGTATGTAGCTCTACACTTCAGAGTTTCAAATCCAGTGGAGGGCTTGCACTTCACAACTTTCTCTATTACTATTAGGCGGCCAACTTTCAGAAGCTCCCATTGCAGTTGTGTTGTTTCAGTAGTCCTTGTTGCCACATAAATCTATTATCATGCACATCAACATCTTTAAAGTCTTAACTTTGTTCTGCTCTCCCAATTTCCCCCATTGACAAAAAACACATATTCCTCCATTGACAATGCCTTCTCTCTCTGGGCAAGGAAAGGTATTAAGACATTCCTTGACCTTTATGACAATGGAACTTTCTCTATCTTCCCTGATTTGGCCTCTAAACACTCTTTGCCTTTTTTCTGCTACCTCCAGAAAACACATTTGGTTTCCTCCAAATTTTCTGGATTTCCGGATTTAACTCTGAACGAGGCTTGGGATGCTCTATTGACTCTTCTGCCCAAACAGAAAGCCAGAATATCTCAGGTCTATTAATGCATTGGGGCATTTAACAACTCCACCAAGAAAACCAAATCTGCCTGGAAGCAGGAAATGGGTGTTGAATTTACGGAGGACTGGTGGGGTGAGGTTATGTAGAGAGTAAGGTCAACTACATATTTTGCCTTTCTAAGTCTTATACAGTCAACAGAGGTCCAAGTCCAACCAGAAACATTGGGTACGTTTCATGAGCTTCAAACTAATGTTAATTAAAACCCTTCACAGTCTCCCGAATGGTACCAAGCATGTACCAAGCGTGGTACATGCTAGATATCGTTGGAAAGAGGAAGATCAGACAAAAATAGTAAGTGGTGGCTCATCCCTGTGGGTCAAACACAGTTGGAGCTATGATGCCGCAAAGTCGGTCATGTTTTATAGACACCTTTTTTACTAAAGACGTTACACGTTAAAAATAGCTGGGATTTCAAAAACGTATAGAAATATTGTAAGAAATGGGTGCAGCATTTTGATGTTGACTAGTTTGTATGGCCTCCAAACTTCCAGGTCCAGGAGCCCTGGGGGCTTGAGAATATGCATTAAAAAGCCTAATTCGTCATGGTTTACATGCTTTTACACAAATAAAACAAAATATACATATGTTCTTTTTTTGGGATAAATAGGCTCGACACATCTACACAGTGGGCTTAAAAAGATTATATACAATATGAAGAAATTTTAAAACAATAATAATAATAATAATAATAATAATAATAATAGCAATACACTATGTACTGCTATTATTATTATTATTATTGTTTTAAAATTTCTTGTTAATAATAAATTGTTGTTGTACCAGCATATATCCAAGTTTTGTTTTTCACTGTAGAAATCTCAAATGTTAATGATTTACCAATTCAAGAGAGTACCGGCACCTTTTTCTTCCCACTTCAAGCACTGGTTTAAATTGGTTGATAGTGTTAATTTCTCACAGTCCAGACTGTCAGAAATTTACCCTACTGTGATTGATGTTTGTGACAGATGTCATCCCTCCCTGTATCACCTTTATCATATGTTTTTTCTATGCCTCAAGCTGAGAGACTACAGGGACTTTCATCCAGATCTTATCCAAACTGCTTAAAACTCACCTGCTCTTTTGTCCCGATGGCTGTTTTACGTGTTCTGGAAGACTTTTTCACATTTGACCCCAAACATGCAGACACTGTACTACACTATTGGCTGGATGATATAATTCTACTCCAATGGAAGTCTTCAATCAATCAATCAATCAATAAATAACAGTTATATTATAAAGTTTTAAAGTTTTTGGAGCGAGGGCATTGAGTTCGAAGATAGTGAGGAGTTTGGAGGGAGGTGGTAGAGCATTATTTCCCGTGCAAGGCAAAGCAGTTCACCCACAAACCGTATTTTTACAGATGAGGTTTGGAACAAAATAATAAAACCTGTGATTCTTACCTTTAAAATGAATTTTATTTAATGTTTCTATGTGCTACAGAGGCTTAGGTTTTGGTAGACATTGAAAATTCTTAGTATTTTTTTCAGAAAACCCTCAGGAGATAATGATACTCATCCTAGAATAACATAGGTTTTTATAGGTGTTTTTAGCAGGTGTTTTAGGCGTCAATGGGTTAAACGAGAATTTAAGCCTGTAGCACCAATTCTAAAATGTTCTGGGACACTGTGAAGACCATGGAGAATAAGAGCACCTCCTCCCAGCTGCCTACTGTTCTACGACCAGTGTTGGGCAATGTTGCTTTAAAAATTAACTAGTTACTTTACCTAGTTACTTCTCCAAAATGTATCTATGTTACGTTACTGTGTTACTCTTTATTGAAAGTAACTAATTAAACATTATTTTAAGTTACTTTTTAAAAATGCTTTTTACATATTTTACACAGTTTGGTTGGTCTAAGTTTAGTATCATGCAATACCCATTGGACAAAAGTATAAATTTATTAACCTTTTAAGTATTTAAATGGTTTGAATCAAGTTTAATGGTATGTTGATTAAGAAATATTTATTACACTGAACAAAAATATAAACGCAACACTTTGTTTTTGCCCCCATTAATCATGAACTGAACTCAAAGATCTAAGACTTTTTCTATGTACACGAAAGGCCTATTTCTCTCAAAAATTGTTCACAGATCTGTCTAAATCTTTGTTAGTGAGTACTTCTCCTTCGCCGAGATAATCCATCCACCTCACAGGTGTGGCATATCAAGATGCTGATTAGACAACATGATTATTGTACAGGTGTGCCTTAGGCTGGCCACAATAAAAGGCCACTTTAAAGTGTGCAGTTTCATCACAAAGCTCAATTCCACAGATGTGGCAAGTTTTGAGGGAGCAAACCTGACAACTCCCACGCAGTGATTTAAAGCCACAAAACATAGATTCAGCACCACAGCCAGCTCTGCAGCCTAAAGCCTGTTTTATGGTTCTCCGTCAAATCGACGGCGTGGCTACGGCGTCACTCTGACGGCGTCATGACCTTTCGAAGTTCTGTGTCATGGGTGAACGTCTTTCTTTGCATTGCGTTGTATTTCACCGCCAGAATGCTAGGGGGGGTTGCAACGCGGTGCAATTCACCGCCAGAACGCTAGGGGGTGCCGCCTGTGTCACCTCTGTCGCGCACCACCGGAAAGTTATTTACGAGTTTGTCAGCAAGTTTATCCTATGTTAGCAACCAAAATTGAGCAGAACTGCCCACTAAGTACTGCTTGCTGGCGAAGTGCTTATTTCAAAACGTTACTGACAAATAGACACTTCATAAACATGTAACCAAACTTTTTCAGAGTTTTTTTGCAAAGCTTGTCAGTGAACTAGCATGTTGCTACTCCCCACTAATATAGCAACATCAACTGTCAATGCCACAGTCAAGAACCTTTACGCACCAGCTAGTCTTGTTATAGGACTTTGTGTTTGTATATACCTACATTATCATACATTGATGGCCTATGCATTAATGTTGTTTTTTGCTACATAGTGATGGACCTGCCCATGGGTTAGCAG
>JACXGM010013957.1:0-22537 GCA_016801145.1 Umbra pygmaea | reverse complement strand
AGTCTCATAGGTGTTGAGCCTCGTGTTAAATAACCTTTATTGAGTGGAATAAACTTATCATTACTATGAATATGGGGTGCATTATATGCCGAATGACAATAACCTATAGCCCTAGAATGTCATTGTGAGGTTATTATAATGCGTTTTCATTTTGGGAAGATAGTGAAGGCCTAGGTGTAAAATGCACGGCCCGCCACTGCGCCCGGTGCAAGGACCCTTTTTTCCACCGCCAAACTAGCAAAAGTGGATTTGGACACGCCCAAAGTGCACTTGCGCCATGCACTTCATGCCATGTGCTTAGATCGTTAAAATAGGGCCCTATGCTTCACAGAGAGATGCACAGAGAAGAAGGAGGGTGAACAACACAGTGCTTCACAGAGAGTGGCATAGAGAAGAACGATGGTGAACCACACTGATTCACAGAGAGGTGAACAGAAAAGAATGAGGGTGAACAACACTGTCCTTCACAGAGAGGTGCATAGAAAAGAACGAGTGTGAACAACACTACACTTCACAGAGAGGTGCATAGAGAAAAACGAGAGTGAAGACCAACCGAACAACTTATGTAACAAAATCCAATGGACCAATTACAGTGTTACTTGATGTTTTTATGACTGTCCTGTAACGAGAGTAATTATGAAATAATTAGTAGTATTGGAATCCGCAAAGTCTGCTGCTTCAGTGTTCTTAGATTTTTTGTCAGTAGTTATCATGGCATACTGATGAATAAATACAAGCATTCCATAAGTGTGAAAGGCTTTAATTGACAATTACATTAAGTTTATGCAAAGAGTCAATAATTGCATACATCTGGGCCACATCCTGACTAATGGCAGCCAATGTTTGCATGATAAATGCTTAAGCTGAATTCACACAAGACACGGCAAAAAATCCCCGTACGGCATCGTAATGCAGACATACGTGTACACTGCAATCAACATCGTAATCAATCTTCCGCATCTACGAGTTGGTAGGCAACATTGCATACAACTGTCGCAAGGCGACTGACAGGAGCTGTTTTCAGTTTGGTATTCATTTACGATACGAAAACTATCTACTGAGCTGTCAAAGCTTGTCTTGCAATCTCACACACACATAGATGAAAGCAACATATTAGCTCTTTCTCTGAGGTAAATCAACTTCCGGTTCTGGCACCGTACGGCAAAGCACCGCACAAGTTGGATTATTTCAACTCTTCCGACACACCCACCGCACCGCACATTTTGACGGTTCCGGTAGATTTGCCGGAGCGGTGCGCATTGCTTCCTATTGAAATGAATGGACTTCCGCCGCAATGCAACCAGTTTGCCGGATCTGGTGTGAATCCAGCTTTAGAGTTTATCAGAATATGTGGGGTTTGTTTGTCATCCCGTCGCTTGAGGATCGACCACAAGTTCCCAATGGGATTATGGTCTGGGGAGTTCTCAAAATGTTGACGTTTTGTTGCCCGAGCCACTTAGTTATCACTTTTGCCTTATGGCAAGGTGCTCCATCATGCTGGAAAAGGCATTGGCTATCACCAGATGAGGCTGAGAAGGAACCCCACACATGAATGGTGTCAGGATGCTTTACTGTTGGCTTGACACAGGACTGATGGTGGTGTTCACCATGTTTTCTCAAGTCAAGGTGTTTTTCGGATGGCCAAAACAATCGGAAAGAGGATTCATCAGAGAAAATTTCTTTACCTCAGTCCTCAGCAGTACAATCATTTTACCTTTTGCAGGTGATGTTTTTCTTGAAGAGCAGTGGATTCTTCGCTGCCCTTCTTGACACCAGGCATTATGGAAAATTATTTTTTGGGATTAAGTTCATTTTCATGGTAAAGAGGGACTTTGCAATTCATTGCATTTCATCTGATCACTCTTCATGACATTCTGGAGTATATGCAAATTGCCATCATCAACACTGAGGCAGCAGACTTTGTGAAAATTTGTATTTGTGTAATTCTTTGACCACGACTGTACAGTTAGCTACCTTGCCGGTGGGCAGGGATATATGAGAAGATACACAGAGAAAAACTTCTCACTTAAATGTGAGACATTTTAATAAATGTTAATGTAGACCAGCCTGTTCTTTAGTATTAATTGTGGTAGCACCAAGTTGACCTCTTAAGGTCTAGGAATAATTTAATTATTGTAATTGTGTCAATACTGGTTTTGCTTGTTTTCATTGTTATAGCCAGAAGAAAGTGATTCCATTTTAATGCCACAGGTGGATGGGCAGCGGCAGCTGAATGTAGAGGATAAAACATTTTGTATTAAGTATTTCTGGGAGTCAATCAAAACCGATACTCCGGGCATGTATATTTGTTGCCCTAGCCGTGATGTTAAAGCTTCACTATGTAACATTCCATTAATTTGTCCTGTTGGCCCGAATGTTCCGTATATTTTTTTAATTCATTTTATATACACATGTTTTTACTGGACACAGACATAATACAGGGACAATATAAACAATTTCTTAAAATATACATAATTATTTTGTCCATTATATACATAGATTTGTTTCTAGTTAGATTTTGTGAAATGTTGATTTCGCTTTTCTACTATCATCTGTATTTTGTATTATTTATGCTGACATTTTCCATCCCTGTATCCAATATGCTAGTTCCTAAAGTTTACTACTCCGAAAATATTGTTTTTATAAAAATATTAAAAGTTACATAGTGCAGGTTTAATATAGCTTTTTTAAGATAGCTTTTTACACTGTATAATCAAATGTTTACCATTTGGGAGGAGGTTATTAGACCAAAACCTATTCTTTACATGTTATTTGTATTCATTGTCTGGTTAAAGTAATATGATTGTATGTCTATTATTGAAATTAAATTGTATTACTTTAAACTAAGCTTTGTTTGCAACATTCCCGGTTATTCCCCAGTATATCTCCACTGGAGGTCTCGGGGAAACATATTGTTAGCCTATTATCCACCAGCCCTTATGGTCTGCTCTTAACTCACGTGATCTCTGAGGCCCTTGGTGGCCGAGTGCCAGCGGTCAAGGACAAACTCTCAGGCTCGCTGAGCCCAACCATCTCAGAAATGCCAGTAAAGAGCCTGGGCAAGGTTTTCAACTGCAGCCTTAAGTACTTTGCATCTGTTCAGTCAATCTGCCAAGGTGGGAGCATTGAGGGAGTGTGAGAGCGATAACACCAAATTTAACACACCTGCTTCCCATTCACACCTGAGACCTTGTAACACTGAGTCACATTAAAGAAAATCACAGGTATTGGTGATTTTAGAACTCAAGTTCAGGCTTCAGCCATGGTTTCCAGATAATTCGACAATGAGTTATGGGTCTCGGATGGTGAACTGCAGGCTGATTTGAAAAAACAGTCATTGGTCACAGTATTAATGTATGTACCTGTCATGATATGTAGACATGGTCTGAGAAATGGACTCCTTTCTGTAATATTGGTTATTTAATAATAATGGTGCCTTTACGTTTATGTTTAAGTTGTTATGTCTGTTTAAAGCTCATGTGACACCTTTCTCTAGTTTGGCCATTACTAGGATAGGGTTTAGTTAGGTTAGGCTGGTATCTTATCAAATGTGTACAGCCATGTTCAATTGAGCTAGGGAGAAACATATTGTTAGCCTATTATCCACCGTTCTATGTAAATGGTGGCCAAACTAGAGGAAGGTGTCGGGCATTGATTGATACTGTAAACGTATTACTGCTTTGGTCTCCCTCCTTCAATCTCAACTACACACCACTGTTTTATGATAGTGTCATCAATATATGCTCCTGAGATCTCATAGAAAACAACAAATCCCATGAAGCAGTGCTGTCGGTCGCCAGGTTTGGCTGCTGATACAGAACACTGGTGGAGTAAACACTTGGGGTGTCAGTACAGTCCCCACTCAACTAGCAAAGGAGGGGTACAGGGAGTGTCTGATCATGGGAAACATGTTTTCTGAATGGGGGAATGTACCCCCACCTGGAATAACTCAGCCCACTCCACTGCACATGCTATTGATGATTGTCTAATCAGGTCATCCCTCTCAACTAGAGTTCCAACTAATCTTTATTTTTGTAAAGATTAATCTAACGATTATTTTTTTAGTAATCGATTAATCTAACAACTAATATACCTATTGATCAAAAGTTTTTTTAGACTCTATTAATGGAATTATAATACAAATTCATTTAAAATATAGAAAACATACAAACGGTATGCTAGTGTTGTAGTACTCGAGACCAGTCTTGGTCTCAAGACCACTTTTTGATGGTCTCGGTCTCGACCGCATTTGTACTCGGTCTTGTCTCGGTCTCAGACATTGAGTACTCTGGATTCCACAGACCATAACTGTGGAAATATCACTAAATTGCCAGTATTTTGTCTATTTTTTTGTTAACATCCTTGCTTTTATTGGATGTACAACATACTGATTCAAATCCAAGCAATAATGTCATTGCTAATTATGTATTTTTGTTAACGCTGTCACCCATCCCCGCCCCCTTTTCTCTCACACTCCCATGAAAGTGAGAAGGTGTCTGCAAAATCTTCAGTAATACAATTCGGCTACAAAAATCATAAAGAATATATTTGTAAAACAACATCCAGAAGAAAGCATACAGCTTCCTGTAAATACTGCAGTGCTTCGATTTCAGAGATGGTGGGGACTACGTCAAACTTTTATCGTCACTTAGGAAGGAAGCACAATAAAAGGTAAACTATGTGTAAAAGTGATGTTCTTAGCAAAGCTGGCTAGCTAACATTAGCAACCTGCCTCGGATGGGGATTGATAACCGGTTCCACTCGAAAACCGGTTCTAACAGAGCCATATATAAAGCCATCTTTATATAAGGCTCTGGGTTGTAAGTTTTATGAACCATCGTTATTGTATGCCCTAGACGTTAACTAGTCCTATTATCGATGCTCCTGCTCCAAAGCAAATTTTTGTCCCGCCATAGTCTTATTTGATCAATGAGTAATGTAGACAAACTGCTGCGCGTGTGTAGCTAATGTTAAGTTACATTGACTTTAGCTAATGTCAGCTGCATGCAGCTCCCGACAATAAAGCTATGCGTCGAGGTGACGCTCCCTTGTTTGGGTGAGAGAGCCAACCTAGAGATATGAGTAGAGAGTGGAGACTGAGTAATGCGCCTCAATATATATGAGAAATGAATAAATTAAATAGGTTATTGTATGGCACATGGCACCTTACTTTCAGAGAGCTAATTTTAAAGTTCCAATTTATAGTTGCAGATCAAAAACATAACTTTTTATCAGCACACACTCTCAGGCTCATACCATATCAATCATTTAACTTCCTTGTTTACCTATTTGAAAAATGTTATGGCCAAAATACCATTGATTTATATTGTGTTTACTTTTTAATGAAAATGCTCCCTATTAAATCAATTTTGTACTTTTATAAATCACATGCAGTTAGGCCACTGCCTTTCTGACCTCTTTGTATTAGATATCTTTTGTTGCTTTGATTACACTTAAAAGACTATTTCTTGCAATAGTTGTTCCTAAACATCAACATTTCACATATAATTACTGTATTCATTACAATACACAGCTTTTCTGCATTTAAAATGTTTAGTTTTATGCATTTTTTTACACATTTAGCCATGGGGTTTCGAAAAAAAAAGGACTGTTGTTGGTTTAAAAACAACATAAATTTATGTATTGTTTATAAAAGACAGAGAAAAGTGAAGACTTTAGTGATGAACAATGAATAATTGTACTAAATGATGAAGTCACCCAGGAGTATTGAATAAAGAAGGTTAAGTTTATTTCAGCTTAGTCTTGTCTTGGTCTTGGGTTAACAACACTGCGGTATGCCCAACAAATGATATCCCAGTTTTAACTGGTTTTACAAATTTAAACACAAAATATCTATAAAGAAAAATAAGAATTTTGGAATAAAAAAGAATTTAGGAATAAAGTGAATTTTTCACTTTTATCTTAAAACAAAATAAATGAAGTAATTAAAGTATTTTTCCAGAGGAATAACAAATATAGCAATGTAAATGCTCCTTCATTTTCAGAAGAACATCATTTATATTGCAGGTCAAGTATATGTAATATTTATTGCAAATCATTTACATTCTTCCCTATAGCTATGAGAGAAACACGTTTGTGAATGCGACTGCAAGAGCATTGTTTTCAGATTTGCACTAAGCATTGCAGACGATTTGTGTAAGATGAGAATGTCTGTTTTTAAGTGACTTTCTCCAAAAAAGGATAATGACCTAATCATATAATATTCTGTTAAGGTATATTCAGGTAATAATCAGTACACAATTATAATTAGGCTACTCTGTATTTCCTTTAGGGTATATTTCTTAACATTAATATGTCAGAATGTCTACTATTTTGTTCACCCAGAATTGTTGCAAACTGCCGACATTTGTTTTTCCTTCTCAAATGTTTATTATTCATTCATGCGATGCAACAGTATGCAGTAACTAGCCTAATCACTTGCACCCTCCTCTGTCTGTTGCCTAGACAAAACTATGGTGGTGCATTGTTGCCAAGGAGAAAAGATTTATACAATTTAAAATATTATTTTGAGAATTAACTAGAAATATTATTTAGATAAAAAGTCAAAATAATATTTTGAGAATAAACTCTAAATATTATTTAGACTTTTTTGCACTGTCCATTTCAGCCCTTGCATTTGTACTTTAAAGGTGCTATATGTAATACATGTACTGTAATAAATAAAAAAATGACGCCAATGCCTCGTCAGATATTAAGGAAACATGTTAAACTGAAATACTATATTTTCTGAAAACAATGCTAATGTAAGTATTTTTTCTGTTGGAAAAGTATGTTCCGGGACGGAATTTATGTTTATGTTTTGGCCTGTGTGTTGTTATCAACTGCCCATTTTGACAGCACGAACGGATTGCCAGGCATACCTGTAAAAACGCAAACCCAGCGCGCTACAGCCATGGAAGCAGGAAACAAACGAACGAGATCATAGATATTCTACACAACCTAAAAAAACTCTGCATGTTTCTAAACGGTTCCATGACATAGACGTAGTAAAACACGTTTCGCTTGTCATGATTGCGCTGATCTTGTTCGTCATGTTAGTTTCGATTCTGGGGAGGAGGTGGCGGAGGGATACAACTCAGGTATTTTGAATTTGAACTGTAGTACCCATTTTTTAACGCTGGCTATCCGTTTTACATATAGCACCTTTAAGTTGTCATTATGGCCAGCTTGCTTATCTTTCCATTTCAGTTTGAGGCATCAGGATATTAGAGTCATTGAGTTATATAATGCTGTCATTGCTCATAGATGATGTTGTCATTGTTTACGTACATGATCCAGACGCTTCGCATGCACTTTCGTATTATGGGTGGGCTAATAAATCCCAATACCTCAAACCGAAAAGGAAAGTTAAGTTGGCTAACTCAAGCAAGCCGTCCATAATAATAACCTAAATAAAAATGCAAGGGCTGAAATCGACATTGCAAAAAAGTTGAAATAATATTTCGAGTTTATTCTAGAAATAAAATGTCAACTTGTACATTTTTCCTCCTCATTGGCAGCAATACACCACCGTACAAAACAGACTGATTGGCAGTTGTACAGACGCAGACATTCAGTGGACAATGTTCATTCAGTCCTGTACGTATGTGCACATTTCCTTAATAATTATAATATAGTATGCACCTACAACTGTATAAATATTAGGCTACATGAAAATTGAAATGAGAAAGCGATTTCGTATTTCACCATTTCAACTCTATTGGAGAATTGTGAGTGTTTTTTTGGCTTCACATTTGGCTCCATCTTTGGTAATGATTATGCATTTTAGGCGGTGATTTTATGTGCAACAAAGCACCTCATATTGCAGGGAATCATTATCCCATATAAATCGCTCTTATATTCTTTTAAAATAGTAATAAATACAGTTGTACAGCTTTATAAGTTGGTCTCTGAAAGAGGAAGTAGACTTGTTATCATCCACGTGAAAGTCTATCCATAGTGCTGGAATACAGCTTAATCTCTATTGAAACAGTTACATGAATCAGATTTACCAGTTTGTTGGCGTTGTTGTTCCAATCATTACATGGTTGAGCAATACAACTGTTTCCTGTCTATATACTGCATTGTACAGTAGGCTACTATTCTCTCTGGTTCTCAGATGAGTGCAAAGTGGCTGGGTTAGGATCAGCACCTTTAAATCTGTATGTACTACGTTGGTTTGTGTGCTGCTAATTCCACACCCTGAACACATGCAAATATTGTTCATGGACATCCAAGTATTGCTTTAACATCACTACATGCAGCTATCACAAACAAACACAGACTAAAAAATCATAAATTATCAACAAGATAAATCTGATTCTCACTAACTCTAACACAACTTTTCTTATCTATCTCCTCAGGCCACCCTTCTCAATTAGATAATGGTTGATTTTCAGAGGTGGGGTAATTTACCTCTGTCACTTATAGGAAAGAATAATGCTGTTAAATTACATTTCTACCTTTTTCAGTTTATCCTGTTGTTCTATTGATCCGGCATTTTCGTCATTTATTTGGAAAGGGAAGAAACCCAGCGTCAGTAGGTCTTTGCTCCAGAGATACATATTCAGTGGAGGGCATGCACTTCCCAATTTTGTTTATTACAATTGGGCGGACAACCTTAGAAGCTCCCATTTTGGTTACATGCTCAAAGTACTCATTGGTGCCCCTAGAGACACTATCATGCACGTCTACATCTTTAAAGGCTTTACTGTGTTCTGCTCTCCCAATTACCCCCTTGTGCTACACTGGCAATTCTGTAGCACAGTCCACACTAAAGATTTGGTCTGCCATTTTAAATCCTCTTCATCCGTTATGGGCCCTATTGACAAAAACACATTATTCTCTTCCTTATTGTCAATACCTTCTCACTCTCTGCAAGGAAAGGTATTGAGACCTTCTATGCCCTCTACAACAATGGTGTTCTCTGGCTTCCCTGATCTGGCATCTAAACACTCTTTGCCTCTATCTAATTTCTTCTGCTACTTTCTGATGACAAAATTGGTTTCCTCACAATATTCTGGCTTTCCCAATTTACCTCCAAAGCCAAGCCTAGGATGCTCTACTGATTCTTATGCCAAGACAGAGAGCAGTAATCTATCAGGTCTATTCATGTATTTTGGGGTTTGACAAACACTCCACCAACAAAATTATATCTGCCTAGGAGCAGGAAATGTGTGTTGAATTCATGGAGGAGTGGTGGGGTGAGGTAATAGACAATAGTTAGCTCAACTACATCCTGTGCCTGTCTAGGGCATATACAGTTTAAGTTATTTCATAAAGATCACTTCTCCAAGTCTAGACTGTCTGATATTCACCCTAATGTTGTTGATGTTTGTGACAGATGTCAAACCTCTCCATTTCACCTTTATCGTATGTTTTTTATGCCCCAATCGGAAAAACTACTGGGACTATTTTCCAGGACCATATTCACAAAACATTTGAAGAAACTCTTTTAAAAATATTGTGCGTGTCTCTCCTAATTTTAGGACTCTCAGTATTTCACAAAGCGTTTTTGTGAAAAATGTGGAGTCCTCGAGAGTCACTATTTAAAAATCTGAAATTATCCTCAAATGTAGAGCCTCTAAATGAAGGCAATGAATGTTTCAAAATATAGCCTACATAATATTTCAATACAGTTTGTGATGACATGTATAGCGAGGTTAGTTTATGTATACAAATAGTGATGTTTGTTTTTCTATAGCCAAAATACATTGAATGGTTGTGGTCAAGTGTACATAAGTGCCCTATTATCCTATAACCTGTGGCAGTAGTTTGTCACATGAATTCTGCAATATATTTGCCCTTCTGAGACTAAAATAATATTGGTGCATTTTACAATGCATTTATTTGCAGGCATACTATATATTCCCGAGCATGTGGTTTGGATTTCAAAGTTATACCAACTTCTAAATGTCAGTTTAATAATGTACTTCTTCTCAAGCAAAAGTTGCAGGAGATGTAAAAGTTGTCCTTGTGTCCAGTTTGGGTTTTGTTTTGGTTTGCCCAACATAACGTAACGTGAATCAGTTCTAGTCTAAATATCAAAAGACTGCTGCATATCCGCCAATCCACTAATTGTTTGCGAGCTGCCAGATATGTATGCTGACAATTTGCTAAAAATAATATAGATATTCAAACAAAAGTTTAGCCGTATGCCCCTGATTTAACATGTAATGTAGTATTATATATTGACGAGTCAGTATATAATTGTCAGTTTCACGTTTAATCAGTGACACTATGGGCCCTATCTTGCACCCAGCGCAATTCACTTGAAACACGCATACGCATGTATTATTCCTATTTTTCACCCAACCCGCAGTGGACTCCACAGATGCGTGTCGGTAAATAAGGGAATGAATTTGCACTCCCGGGGGTGTTTCAGCAAGCGTGTGTTCCGGCGCAAGCGTTCCCTGGTGCTATTTTGCAGTTTCAGAAAATTCCACAGACCAAGAAATACCTAGTCTAAAGTCAGTGGCAGGTTATTCAGATGCTATTTTAAGGGCGCATGCTTGGCCATAATGTAGTGTGTGCAAAGCATACATTTTGCTTCTCTCATCTACACAGACAGAGTAGTTCCCCTTTTTGCAACCCATACATAATTACAAGAAAAAATATTACCACACAAGGGAAAACATTATGGTGTCCTAAGATGTGAAAAAATAGACATTAACCTAGTGTACACATTTACCCAAATTATTCAGGCTGAATTATTTGCACTGATATACATCAACCCTAAGGAAACCCATTTAATCAACATACAAGTCATTTGCGATTCTAATAGTAAAATCATCCATGTCTGCGGATTATCCTGGCTCAAGCCATGACTCATTTATAGTGGCAAACTCTGCCATTCCTGCCATATTCGAGGGGAAACCCCCCCTTGGATGGGTGGCTGTGAAGGGGACAACGGCTAATTGTTAATGACACCATTTATGATGCCAGCAACAGTGTGTGAAATGCTGTTTAATCGGAAACACACAAACACGCAGTGTAATTAAACGAACATTCGGCATACTGAAAATGCGCTTCAGGTGTTTGGATAGAACAGGAGCACTTACAGTACGGTCCTCAAGAATTCACAGCATTCTTTGTGGCTTGTTGTGTTTTACACAACTTTTCCATGAATGAGTGTGTTGATGACATAAATGAGGAAATATTAGAGGACTTAAGGAGATGTGATGTTGAAATGCATGTGCCTTTGCCACTTAACCCAAATGCCCCAGCAGCAGAATGGGAGGAGACTATAGTGAGGTAAGCAAAGTAATCTTGGTCTAATGTTAGACTACATTGCAAAAATATCACCATGCATTCATAACCTCGTGATTCAGTGAGAGTGAGGGCAAAACATCAGAAAGTATGTCTTTGTGACATTTCTTTAGTTACATTTTGTAAAAAAATCAAAATCAACCATTATAATAGTAATCCGCCATGGAACAAGCGCGCCTGCTCTTAAAGGGAATTTGAGATGATGCTTTGATTCGTAAAATGCACGTTACGCCTAAACTACACCTATGACTAATGTATTTATCCATTTTAGATTTGTGTCGGGCGCAAGAGTTATTTATCCCGCCGGTATAATAGCAACAGAGCCCAAGATCTGCCCACAAAGTCCCTTTTTTACGTTTTTACGTTTGATACTTGCGTTTCAGATCGTAAGCTCATTCATGTAACATTGCATCATCCATAGCAACAGGGTCAACTACACCCTTACTTTTAGCGTAAGTATACTCAGAATTCCTTACTAAAAGTTGTTCTCAGCACCTCTGTGAATAGGTTTTAAGAGGTAACTCTTAGCTAAAAACTTTCATTGCTGAGTCCTTTTAGTAATAAGATAAAATGTTTTGTGAATACGGGCCCAGGTTTTATACAAAGTACTTCAAATTTGCCTGCTCCCCTATCCAACCTAGCTGTTGGTGTTCCAGAAGACTTACTCTCATTCGACCAAAACATGGACAAACTGTTGCTTTCATTACACTATTGGCTCAATGCATAGTTTTCCTTCAGTGGAAGTCTTCGCAGCCTCCATCATTTTCTTAGTGGTTCAGAGATTTAGCTAATTTTGTGTTTCAGAAAATTAAGTGTTCTCTTCGGGGCTCCATCAAAAACTCTTAACAGATGGCAACTTTTAATTTCCTATTTTGAGGGCCTGCAAAGACTCCCTGCTCAAGCAGGTACATCTCCCTAGTCACCCCAAAAGCCCATACATATCTCCTTTGGTTGAAACTGCTTCCAGTTTGCAGCAGTTAATGACTGGAACAAACTACAAAAAACTGCAACTCATGAACACTGTATCACTCATCTCTTTTAAATCACGATTGACAGAGCTTCTATCCGATCACTGCACATGCTGACCCTACCCTTTCACACACACACACTACCTCTGCTCATTCTTGACCTAGCACCTTAGTTTGACTCATGGTGCATTTGCATGCACGAATCTGTACAGTATCTTATTTATGGATGGTCTGTGTGTGAAAGACAGGAGTAGCCTGAATACCATAGTGAAGGTCTGCTCAAAAATAAGATTAGCAGAGAGACTTGTATTATATTTGGGAAAAGCATGTGGTCCATAAAGCCAAACAATTATTAACCAACATGTCCATGTTCTGTCCACACAGTTCACATTAATGCCCTCAGGCCAGCGCTTTAGGGCGCCACCCAGGAAAACAAAGCGCTATTCAAATTCCTTCATTCTGTCTGCTATTAGACTTTTAAACTTTGGCAATAGTCTCTTGGAATAAGCATCTGGTTTTATTTTCCAGAGGTGTGTACTGTTTGTGTTCCATTTGTCCGAGGACCTTATTTATTCTCTTGTTGTTCTTGCCTTGAGCTGAGCCGGATACACTTGCTGCTAATCCCTGTGTGTTGTCTCTGACATTCTCCTGTCTTTTGTGTGTTTATGTGCAAATGTCTCTTTTGGGTCTGTAGACTGTTGGAAACTGAATTGCCCTTTTGGGATAAATAAAGTTGTTTTGATTTGATTGTTTTGACTTCATAAGAAAAGAACAAATATTGGGCATGTCAATCTACATGCAATGAAATGGTATGACATTCGCTCAGCAACAGTACATAACAGTATCTCAGAATTTCAGAATTTCTCCCAAATTACTTTCTCAGAAAACCTTATGTTATATGCCAACATATTTAATGTTTTTTACATTTCAGCTGCACATTTTACCATTAGCCTATTTTTTCTATAACATTGCACCCTCACGTTTCATTACATGGATTCATGCAAGAACATTCCACACATTCCATTTATTCCGTAGCGTTGGAAATTCAAATGTTCACGGTTAAAGTTAAGAATCACGTTTACTAAGGTTAGGATTAAGATTAGAGTTAGCCTTACAAAAAACAGACACTTGCATGCCTACAGAAACACGTGCAACACATCTCCATCACGCTGGAATCGAGAACAAAACACACACAAAATGTCCATCTGAATACGAACTTGCAAACACTGGGATGCGAGTCAGCAATATGTACTCCCATCCACCATCCATGACCACCATTCTAGCAAAATCTATGCTATTTACACTGTGCTTTATATGTTAATATTTCACATTATTCTGTATTTAAACTTAGTTCCCTTCAAACTTAATTGCCCTTGTTATATATTCATATTTCACATTATTTGGTTTCATAAAGTAATTTCCTCCATAGAAACATCTAGCAAACACTGCATAAATCAATGGCATCCTTAAAGGAGCAGATTGCCGAACAGTACGATTTCATTTGAGATAGAGGCTGTTGAAGAGCATCCATGGACCACCTGCACAAAAGGGCAGTGGTAGGGCCATCTCACAGCACTCCAGGCATACCCACGACACAGAGCCGTATATATAGAGAGTTTGGCCAACTCAAATCATGGGCGCCATATTGGAGACCAACGTCAGATGACTCTACAGTGTAACCCTATGGGGTGAATATGCTATCTTGAAATAAATCACTTATTTTCACTATAAACAGGCACATAAATGTTATTAAATATTGTTATGAAATATTCCAGTGCATTTACCTTCTATATCGTAAATGGGTGTCTAAAAATGCTCATTGTAGTGAGTGAAAACGTTGCCTAATAAGTCTCTGAGCAGTGTTTACCTTTTTCTTTTCAGTCTCCCGAGTCCTGACGTAACCTTTCGTAGTTCCTCAATGGCCGATGACAGGTTAAACCTACTCAATGGCAAAAATTGTAACTGTAACTAGTGCTGCAATGTAATGTACTGCATTGTTAGACTATTATTATTATTATTAACTGACATTGATAAACCCTTCCCATAGTGTAGCCTATAAAAACACACTAATTTCACATACAGGTCCCTCACTTTTCGCTTTTCTGTTTCACAGAGGAACTTGTAAATTTTTTATCTTTCATTGCAGCCAAACGGTCAACAGTTGTGCATTTTTTCAGTGATTTATATCATTTTTTTAATAATTGATTACATTTTTCCACTCTTCCCTGCACTATGTCAATAAGAATCAGCTGAATGTTTGGCTCCAACATGGAGTCCACAAAACACGTGACCACCTCGAAACCAATCACATAATGGGACAGCTCAGAACACTTGATTCCCTAGTTGGCCATACTCTCTCTCTATATATGGCTCTGCCACAACAGTGTCCATGGCGCCCCCTCCCTCCCAATTCTTCCACAGATCCCTTCAACAGGCTTTGTTGCCAGGGTGCAGGAGAACATTGCTGACACTTTTTCTCACAGGGTTCTCACCGGGAATTTCCACCAACTGCGGAATGGCTGCGGATCCACTCCGGAACTGCGGCGGAGTCAATAGGTTTCCATTAAAGTCAATGTTTGTATTTTCACTTACTGCGGAACGGCTGCGTTCCGACTCCGTCCCAGCTCCGGCGATCCGCAGCCCTCCGGAGCAGATACGCAGAGCTTCTATTTCTGCCGGATGCCGGAAAGCTCCGCAGCAATTCAGTACAGTATATATGCTGTTATATATCGCGCGATCATACGTGCATTCGCGAGGGTCCTCGTATAGTCACTCTTTCAGCCGTTCTGCAACCAATACGGACCTGGTGAGTATTGAATAATGGCGGAGCACGGAGCCGACACGCAACGGAGCCGATCTGCAGCCGTTCCGCAGTTGGTGGAAATCCCGGGTAACACCTTTTCTATAGTCAAATTCAAGCACTTCAAGCATTTTCAATGGGCTTTTTCAAGATTTTCCAGCACCTTACAACTGTAGTAAATTGTATGTTTATGTACATATATATTAAATCAGATGTTATTGTACTATTTATAAAAAACTTTTTTATTGCATGCTACAAAAGGGTGACAAATTAAAGGAAACCTTAAAGAATTTTATTACAGGGTAGTGTTGCAATATAGCGCTGGGCGATATGGCTGGGCGATAACATCTACCAATATTTATTTCAGCTCTATTTTGTAGACCAGAGGTTTTCAATCTACTTGGCATCTGGGCTCAAGTTCAGGTGTCAAAACATGGAAAGAAGCTTAATAGAAAGTGTGCCTGAGGACTGTGTTTTTTAACTGATGTAGGTCCGATAAAGTGGTTCCGCTTGTACCACGTCTACAATCGGTGCATTTAGTTGCCAATAAATGGTTTATTACCGATGCTGGGTGGTGCTAAACTGCTTTAGAATAAAACAACACTCCTAATGGGTTTGTCATTTTACCATTGATGCATGATTTTGCAGTTCTAATCCTTCCTACAGTGGGGATATAATTTTTTTGTGACAGACTGCCTGACATTAATAAATTTTATTGTATTATTATAAATTAGAACAAATTTCATATTTTAAATAAAGCCTTGCATCTCCAATATCCCTTCATCTGTATAAATTGTCAACGGAAGTTAACTACGGTATGAAGTTAAATGTATTATCTGTAGCGCTTTAGTCATTAAACTATTGTCCTACAATATAAATGTCTCATCTAAACTGCCTATTGTATATTTAAAATACTTTTTTCAGTTTTATCAGTTAATAATAAACAGTTGACCTCAACACCACCAAAGGCATGAACAATTCACACGTCCTTGATGGGGTAATGTTATTGATCTCATTTTTTCAATCCAACGCCTGACAAAATAATGTTTTTGGTGTTAAATCCAATCTCTGTATGACCAAAGTGAGAGCTGCGTCTGGGTTCTTGTAACTAAGTCGGACTCATTTCAAGGTTGGCCTCCGCCAGGGCTGCGCTTTGTCACTAATCCTGTTTGTAGTATTTATGGACAGGATATCGAGGTGTAGTCGGGGTGGGCAGGGATTGCATTTCAGGTGGGCTGGGGATCTTATCACTGCTTTTTGCATCATCGGCTTGTGGCCTTCAGCACTTACTGGATTGGTTAGCAGCCGAGTGTGAAGCGGCTGGAATGAGGATCAGCACCTCTAAATCTGAGGCCATGGTTCTCACCAGTAGACCGATGGGGTGCCTACTCCAGGTAGGGAATGAGTCCTTACCTTAAGTGAAGGAGTACAAATACCTTGGGCTCTTGTTCGCGAGTGAGGGGACAATCGAGTGGGAAATAAGTTTACATCTTTTCTGCACTTTATTGTTTATGATGCGAGTGCAGAATTCAGTCAGTGAGCGCACGCACTGAACAAACTTTTTTACATTCCTCAGCCTCCTGAAATTTGACTATCATTAGCATGGGAATTTGCCAGTTGAGCTAATAAATTAATTGGCCTAATCAAAAATTTTCTACAGCATGGCTTGAAAGCACAGACTCTCATGGTTAAAAATTGCATGTCGTTTTTGCAGACTTTACTGGAGGCTTCTCAAGGTTATGGTCCTTGTTTTAACCATAATTTGTATTTTTTCATTCTAAGGCAAACACTAATTCAAGCAGCATACAACGTGACATGTTTTCATCTCCACTCTGTTACATCTGAGTGTGCAGGCACACATCCAAAAAGACTGGCAGATCACACTATAGCCACGAGTTGTTTTTGTTTTATGCAAAAGACAAAAGCAATTAGGCTTATTTTATCTAAAAGGTGAACTATTCGGTAAGATAGCAAATTATTATGAAAACAATGCAATTACATTTTCAACCAGTTTCAAGCACTTCATCCAAAATTCAAGCACTTTCCAAATCTTAAAAAATACTACATATAAATTCAAGCATTTTCAAGGATTTTCAGCACCTATACGAACCCTGTTCTTCACCTCGTCCTCCTCCACCTTTTAATTAAAATAATTTCCTCAAAAATATTTTGGGCTGTCTCTCAATAACCCTTCTGATTAAGTTGGTGCACATCCACTCACTGAGGTCCAAAGATTTGACAGAAGCATAAAGATAGTCATCCAAGTCCCCTGTCCTGCTAAAGTCATCCAAGTCCCCTGTCCTCATGTGAGAGACTATAATCAGCACATTAGTAGTACTCTACTGCACAAAACGTGGTACCACTGGCTGTTTTTTCATTTAATGGATATGATGGTGGTGACTTCATGGTTGATCTAGAGATGGAATTGTGATGGCAATAAGACATCAAATAAGGAAAATGAGGCTGAACTCCTTCAAATCCTACATCGCACAGGATCTTTGAAAATATATTGGAAAAAACTGGAAAGAGAGGTCGTCCCAATAGTGGGATTCCCAGCGAATATGAGAAGAGGCAGGGACCCACTGCTCTAATATAGAGCTTGAGATTTCTGCCCGAACCCGACGGGACCGACCCTCACCCATCTGGTTTGGGTTGATTCGGTCTTAATTTCTCACATATTTCACCAGGCACGTTAGGGCCGGGTTCGGTCTGTAAATTGATTACGGTAATAAAAAAATATTTAAAAACATACTTTTATATTGCAACATTTTTAGTTGCTAACTTGGTTAATTTAAGCAACTCCTATCTATCTCAGTCAAATCGTTTTCTGTCCACGCCCTTTTTCCCTCTCCCTGTGACTGATTTGTTGATGATATTTAGAGAGAAAAACGATAATGGATGCTGCGGAGGTGAAAAGACTGCTGGCTTCTAGCGATTACAGTTTGTCAGCCCAGGAAAAAAAAGTTGGAGGTGTGGAAACACTTTGACAATGTGCATGATCAAACTAACACACCGTTGGGTTATTTGCAATGTAAAAGTTGCCG
Organism: Umbra pygmaea; assembly: GCA_016801145.1. NCBI lineage: Eukaryota > Metazoa > Chordata > Actinopteri > Esociformes > Umbridae > Umbra > Umbra pygmaea. Next base: position 4,457 of record JACXGM010013957.1, on the reverse strand, counting down.
CTGTTTTTTTAAGTATGAAGGCATCCCAAACTGAACTTGACCTGTCTCAAAATATAAGTGGAGACTGCTTATCGCGAATCATTCCTATATACAAATGCTGTTTAAGAATTTGATTATACAGCGATCAATTCGTCATCTTATAATGTTAATGTTGGGTCTTGTCATTCATATCAACATTTGAAGAAAAATAAAACAAGGTGTAGTCTAAAGGTCTCCCCTAGAGAGAGATCGCCTATAGCCTCGATAAATAAGTGGTTTCTCTCCAGTGTGTACCATTTCATGTTCGTTCACTGCTATTCTGGCCTTTCATTACCCATTGCAATCACATGTTTAGTCTAGTTTAACGTGTGTCACATGTAGTATCATTGTCCAATAGGTTAGATTGTTTCCAATCTAATTGTACACTGCAAATTATTAATAAAGATCGATCTATCTATCTATAATTCATTCTAATCTAACCCATTCATTCATTCACATTTTTTTCTTGTTTGTAAGACTGTCATTGTTTCATGTTGCAGCGTCTGAAAAAACAATATAGCCTGTTGTTAAATAATATAGCCTATATTGTCGTCTTTACCACACTTGGCTTTTTAATTTTGCAAATGTTTATCGTTTATAAAACAACGGTTATTTTCGCCATCCATATTTGCGTATTTGTCTACATTCAAAATGTCGGGCTGTAAGTCAGTTCGGGCTTCAAAAACCTATTAAGGTGCCGGTTCGGTCTCGGGTTTGGACAGATCTGTGTCGGGTTCGGTCAGTATCGGGTTAACTTTTTCAGGACCGATTAAAGCTCTACTCTAATACCAGTTCCAGATGTGCGCATACATGCCAAAGCACAATGGATCATTATGACATTATGGTTTTGTTCTTTACACTACAACTGTTGTGTTGCCCATGTTAAGGATGAGATCTTTGTAGGTCAAATTGATGATATGAGCATAGCCGATGTTGGACCACAAATTAATCTGGGCGCACTGCACTCTATTTTGCTAACAGTGGCCTTCACTCTGCGTTAGAGCTGCGGCATCGCATCAACAAACACCTCAGTTTAAGTACACTTACTTACAACACATGAAACGGGATTGTGATGTGTCAAAAATAAGAACTACAACATGAACATTTTTCCTTGCCTGGGTTTCTCATGCCACGCCTTCGTCACATCTGGAAGATCACCAGTTAAAACCGTAACACCAGCGCTGTGTGTTGTTAAATAAATTATAGCTTTATTCATGTTACGTTTATTTATGTTATTCACTTTATGTAATGCCATTTGGTGGTTCCCCTGAAATTACAGCAACTAGAGGATTCAAAGGTTATATGACGCCATTGATGGGTGACAAAATGAAATGTCCTGTGTCTTCGAATTACATTACAAATTTCTCTGGGTTTGAAAGTTGAGGGAAACATATGGGATAATTTAAGTACACAACTAAAAAATATAACATAGGTACAGTGATTTATTTTTTTAATGCAGAAAAGTTACATATTGTACGTTTAAGGAATGCTCCAGAGTAAATACCACTTTATTATAATATTCCAAAACGTTATCACAGATGATTTTTCAGCCACATCTGTAGCTTCCAGAGCATAAAGTCTTCAGCCAACATAACCATTTTACTGATTACGCTTACATTAAAATTACCAATAACTCTCACGAAGTCAATCGAGAATAATACAACCTACCTAGCTCTAAATAGTACAGATATAACAGTATTCAGGCTGACTGCATCAAAGTCCAAGACAACGCACATTGTTGAGCTCTTTATCTCGATACCCAGTCACCATCTACTCTAACGCGAGTTCCGGTCACCATTTTCCAACCAAGACTGAGAGCAATACCACCTACGTAGCTCAAAATGGTACAGACTGAGCAATATTCTGTGAGCCATTATTTATTATTTTATGTTGAGTTTACGTTGAATTATACGAAAACAAATCCAATGTATATAATGCTAACAAGCTCCTTACATGTGCTACTGATACACTGTCTGGGCCTGGCTGGTTTTTCCATATTGTTGGGATAATTAATAGAATTTTTCAGCTATTGTACATGGAACTGGCAACCTTCCGACTAAAAGTATATGACACCCTAACCACAAAAATAGATTTTCTTATACAGTTTAGTCATTGGGGGCACATGGTCCATCTAACCACATGTCACCCAGCCGCGGATTCATTTCACACTGCGAATCCAAAACGGTAGTCTTTAGTCGGATCATGCACGGAATGATTACGTTCAACTATACTTCCGTGATTTAACCCACAGGCGCCCAATCTGGACACAAGGAGTCGCTGGCAATCGATGTGGCAGTATAGATAATCTGACTTATCTAACCCAAATTCCAGACAGCGCTATGCCAATTTGCCCTGCCTTGTACAAGAGGCCCGGGGAAAGTCAATGAACAAATAGTCAAGCTCAAACCAGTGACTATCAAGATGTAGATTGTCGTGCAATACAGCGACTTCAGCCTACTTTCGTCACTCGGAACCCTAGCCATGTTAATCCATTGTTTCAATGTTTAATATTGTCAGCCTAATCATGTCAAGATGAGACAATGTTTTCATATTTGGGAAATACTGCATCACCATTTAGTTTATAAATAGAATGAAAGTAGCCAGGATTCTACAAATGCATACAATGCGGGGTCTGCGGGGCATAGTCGGCTACATTCGCTACATTGCAATAAAAATAATATTTCTCATCTTTTGACCTTTGACAATTGCATTCATCTTTCATTATGAATGTAACTTTTCCTTTTCTTTCAGTTTAGTAAACCACGGTTTTGGAGGCTCACATGAAGATGCAGCTAAGACAAACCTGAATGTGGTTAGGAAGGCAGTTCAGGTAAATATGCTCAGCTCAATGGTGGAAATAACGGACCCTCCGATAGACAATACTGTTATCAATACATTATTTGGTATCATTGTACTATTTTCAATTTCCTACGCCCTGTTCCAGAGACTCATCTCCGAGCACCCTTACAGCCCTGCTACGGCCTCCGTGAGGACCACGTCTCCTGTTAACCCTGATGTGACCACTATTCTCAGAGGAATAACCTCTTTGCTGGAGCCATTGTAAAGTGCTTCACATTTTAATAACTCCTTTTAGAATGGTATGTTACCATGAGGATATTATGAGTGATCACATTTATTGAATGTTGTCTTGTTTTGAGTTAGGATGAGCATGAGCTCCCTCCACCTGTCCATGGTACTGCTCCATTCTGGCTGCCTGTGGAGATGACCAAGACCATCCCCCTTCAGGATCAGCGGTGGATTGCCTCCACTTTGTTTCACACTGGCAAGATGCGACACCTGTCTAATCCCTGATATAACACCAGGCTCCAACACCAGACCACTTTTTACTCACCGGCTCCTGGCATGAATGCCCTACCACCTGTGGAATGTGAGGGTGTTCTGTCTGACATGTGCAAAACAGCTGACGGGATACAGGTCCACATGCGGGCTCGGAATGTCCTGGACATCGACAGGTACTACCTGATGGTGACGGAGACGCTCAGGTGCACTGTGTGTCGCCTGAATTGCCTGTCCACCAGCCAAACTGTCCTGGACCAGCTGGACTTGCCTCATCTGAGAAAGTTGTGTGTGATCTTGACTTACTGAGTTTTTGTCCACACATGTACAGGTCCTTCTCAAGAAATTAGCATATTGTGATAAAGTTCATTATTTTCCATAATGTAATGATGTAAATTAAACTTTCATATATTTTAGATTCATTGCACACCAACTGAAATATTTCAGGTCATTTATTGTTTTAATACTGATGATTTTGGCATACAGCTCATGAAAACCCATAATCTCAAAGAATTAGCATATCATGAAAAGCGTCTCTAAACGAGCTATTAACCTAATCATCTGAATCAACTAATTAACTCTAAACACCTGCAAAAGATTCCTGAGGCTTTTAAAAACTCCCAGCCTGTTTCATTACTCAAAACCGCAATCATGGGTAAGACTGCCGACCTTATTGCTGTCCAGAAGGCCATCATTGACACCCTCAAGCAAGAAGGTAAGACACAAAAAGAAATTTCTGAACAAATAGGCTGTTCCCAGAGTGCTGTGTCAAGGCACCTCAGTGGGAAGTCTGTGGGAAGGAAAAAGCGTGGCAAAAAACGCTGCACAACGACAAGAGGTGACCAGACCCTGAGGAAGATTGTGGAGAAGGACCGATTCCAGACCTTGGATGACCTGCGGAAGCAGTGGACTGAGTCTGGAGTACAAACATCCAGAGCCGCCATGCACAGGCGTGTGCAGGAAATGGGCTACAGGTGCCGCATTCCCCAGGTCAAGCCACTTTTGAACCAGAAACAGCAGCAGAAGCGCCTGACCTGGGCTACAGAGAAGCAGCACAACAAAACAACAACAAATTTTGCATGTCATTCGGAAATCAAGGTGCCAGAGTCTGGAGGAAGACTGGGGAGAAGGAAATGCCAAAA
>JACXGM010013956.1:7219-22618 GCA_016801145.1 Umbra pygmaea | reverse complement strand
TGGAGGCCCACAGCCATGCCATATATTAGATGTATCACAGAGCTAGCACACCTGAATCACATTATCAACTAATCATCAAGCCCTTACCTGCTTGAATCAGGTGAGCTAGTTCAGGGTTACAACAAAACTGTGAGATGGCGGTGGTCCCCCAGGAGAGGTTTGAGAACCACTGGTTTAGGGTTAGTGTAAGAGAGGAGCAAATACAGTTTGTACAGTAAAAAAACAATTACGAGTATCCACAAAGATAGTGAACCAGACGTGTGTGTGTGTGTGTGCGTGTGGTTTGTACATGTGCAGAGAGTGACAAAGAGACAGAATATAAATAAGTACTGTGTTAAAGCTTATTACAGCACAAATGTAATCAACACAAAACAAAAATATTAACTATGGGTAAACTTACACTTATTCTAAGTCATTTCCACTATTGCATGTTGTTGCCGTATGGCAACATATCCTAAAGTACCTTATAATAATTTTTTTTCAATTTTTTTTTCCGACAGCACTTCAAGTTAAGCCATTCTAAGAAAAGAAAAATAGTCAAATATTTTTTTCTATAGCTCTATCATAATGCGTGCGGTAGAGGGTTAATATACGACTGAGTGAGTTTCGGTTTCGGGAGGGACAAAAGTGCGTGTCATTCGAACACAAGACAAAAATAAGAGTTATTAGAAAATGCAATGTACAAAATAATCGTTTTTTCTCGATTACACTGTTTTTGTGATCGTTAGGAGCTGAAATTGAAATCGCGATCAAAATCTGATTAATTGCACAGCCCTCCAGTTTCCACAACAACACTGGAATAATTCCCACTATACATGTTCTCAATACCTTTTAGTCATTTAGCAGACAATCTTATCTAGAGCGACTTACAGTGAGCGCATACATTTAAGAGAAACTTGGTGAAACAACCACAACTCAGTAGTAAGAACATTCAATATTTGAAACAGTGAATGGGCAAAAGTCTGAGCTGAAAATGTATACAAATAAACTACAGAGGTGGTGGAATTCAACTAATTTAAGTTCTCATTGAAGAGAAGGGTTTGAAGGTGTTTCCTGTGGTAGAGACTGCTCTTCTAGCCACCAGTGGAAGCTGGTTCCATCATTGAGGAGCCAGGACAGAGAAGAATTTTGACTGTGTTGATCAGGAGCTGACTTCCTGAAGGCGTGGGATGGCAAAAAGAAGAGGACATGTAGGGATGTAGGGTTTAAGAATTGCCTGAAGTTAGAGAGGAGGTCCTCTTGTTGCTCCGTAGGCGAGCACCAAGGCCTTGTGGTGGATTTTATTTATATGTTATGTTGATAGCTGTCAGAATATCTATTCAAACAGGCATTACAGCTCAATCACTCTCATCAAAAACCTGACTGATGCCTAGCTAGTGAAAGCCGAATGCCTGTAAGCCTACAGGAACAGCTAGTCTACCTTTGCCACTTCAGCTGAAAGAAAATCCAATGGGAATCCCAGGCAGTATGTTCCCTGGTCCTGTCCAGGCAGTCAACACCTTCTACACTGACAGACCTGTTAAGACCCCTTGGGATGTGGACTATGAATCATTGAAGCTCTCCCCGGTATTTTAGCACCAGACACCTCCCTCACAGCACTGATGGAACTGGGACATGACCGGACCTGACAAGCAGACAGACTGGACAGGGAGAAAGGGCTACTCTGAGGGAAGCTGGGTCATCCCTGCAGTGGTTGGAATGGCAAGCGATACTAACGTCTTCCTTCCACCAGTCTGCTGCCAGTGTTTTATTGTAGCGCTAGCGTTGGGATAGAGAGACAGAGACTGTCCTTTACGTCAGGTTTCATCTGGAAGTTTAACTGCGAGAAGGTTAATGTCAACAGCTCACAGATACTGGATTCCCACTAATCACACAACACAAACTGAACCCTGATATACTTAACTACTGAAGCTGAAATCTTTCTTTTTTAGGGAGAGGAGGTATAACCTATTTAATAAATCACAGTATAGTAGGAAGCACACGGTAGGGAGACAGGTACACTATATAGCCAAACGAATGTGGACAATTAAAAGCTTGGATGATTAGGTTGCCATGATGGTATGAGGGCCAGATTGGAAATTTGTCATTAACACCTCTACTCTTACAAATAGTGCCATGGGATCTTTAGTGACCACAGAGTCAGGACACCCATTTAACCTCTCATCCGAAAGACAGCAACTTATGCTGCTAGGAAGAGTGTCTCAGTCACTGCTCTGGGGCATTGGGAATTATCTTTAGACCAGAGGGAAGAGTGCCCCCTACTGGCCCTCCAACCACTTCCAGCAGCATTGGTCTCCCATCCAGGGACTGACCAGGCCCGACGCTGCTTAGCTTCAGAAGCAAACCAGCAATGGAATATAGAGTGCTATGCTGCTGGCATAGTTTGGGGAAGGCCCTTTCCTGTTCCAGCATGACTGTGCCCCTGTGCAAAAATGAGGATGTGTAAAGACATGTTTCAACAAGTTTGGTGTGGAGGAACTTGAGTGGCCTGCACAGAGCCCTGACCGGAACCCCACTGAACACCTTTGGGATGAATTGGAACGATGATTGCAAGCCAGGCCTTCACAAATTCCCACAGACACACTTCAAAGTTCCAAGAGCGGTGGATGTTATAGCCGCAAACGCGGGACCAACGTCATGTAAATGCACATAATTTTACAATGGGATGTCCAACAGCCACTTATGGGTGTGATGGTCAAGTGTCCAAATACTTTTGGCCATACAGCGTAGGGGGAAACAGAGAGAAAGGGCCCGACAGTCAGCGTGAGTCCTGTCGCCAGGGGGCATTTGATGTCCAAAGTCGGGAGCTCAGACCTACACTAAACACCGGCACGACACACAAAACCAAATCTGACTGTGACCTCGGCCTACTTCCCCTGGCCAACACTATTGTTGTGGTGTTTAATAACCATAATAAAAGTAGTGGTACTAAGCTGTGGCCTCAGCAGCATCTGTTAGGGAGATTAAAAACACAGGAACAAGGCAGCAGAGGTCCAACCAAGAAAACACGCAAAGCTAAAAAACTAAATGAAACAAGGGGCTGCCCTCCTTCTCCATAGCATGAAAAGACTAAATGAATCTCTTTCTGTGATTAGAGTTTTACCTGACCTCTAATTGCTGGTGCAAGTGAAGCATGCCACCTTTCTGCATCATTTAATACAGGATTATGATTTGTTTGAATGCATTATACTGTATATTCAATATAAACATGACATGTACTGTACAGACGTTTGAGCACCATTTTGGGCCATTCTTAATATAGTCTTACAAAGATGATTACGAAGGCTCAGAAAGGTTGATTGACTCATTAGTGCTTTAATTATTCATTTTAAGTCAATTCCGTTGCTCTGAACTACCTGAGTAATCTGTCAGTGTGATGGGACACATGTGGTTCAGTCTGGAGCTATATCCCTGGCACAGAACTAATCATTTTCTAAAACCTCAGCTCCCAAGGTATGTTAAAAAAACCTTGACAAGACAATCATTTTCAAACAATTTGTTTTGGACTGATGAAATTAAGATTGAACTGTTTGGCCACAACCAAAGAAGTTACATCTGCAGAAAAATAGGTGAATTATTTCAAGAAAATTACACCATGCCAAGTGTTAAAAACGGGGGTAGCTACATTATGCTTTGTGTTGTGTGGCAACCAGTAGAACTGGTAGTATTGTGAGGATGGAAAGAAGAATGGATAGAATTAAATCGCAACATATCCTACAAGCTAATGTCCAACACTCAGTCAGGACACTGAAGCTGGTGATAGATTGGATATTTCGGCAAGACAATTAAACCTAAAAAATCAACCATGCAATACTTACAAGAAACAACAAAGGTTTTTGGATGGCTGTCTCTGTTCCTAGAATTGAATATTATTTAAAATCTGTGGGGAGGTCTCAAACATGCAATGGGAGACTAATACAGCTGAAAGTGGACATCTGCCTGGCTGTCTATCGGATGGGACGTTTCACGGGTCTCCTGACACTGTAGTCAAATATCCAATCTGGCCATCATGGAAACCTAATCATCCCTAGCTTTCAACTGGCTCTTTCATCTCCTCTCCTCACTTCTCCCCAGGCCATTTCTGCAAATCACAAAATGTTCTCAATCTCACTTGATTGATAACATTCAGGTAAAAACAAAACATGATGGCAAGAATCTTTCTCAGAAGAGCTGAGAGTTCTGCAAAAAATCTGAATTCAAGAACATAAAAGACTCAAACCTAGCTACAGAAACCATTTGTAAACAGCTATATCACCAAAGGAGGTTTTACCAAAAACTGGGAGCCCAAACATTTGCACATACCATGTTCACTTTTGTTTAATAATTAGAATTTATGGAAAAAATGAATATAAAGAGTAATCATATATAAACAGGTGCAGAAGAGTGTCATGTTTCCCTTTGTATCAAGTATAGGTCAGGTCAACATCGGTTCACATGAATATGAATTGTAACATCAAACTTTTATCGGGGTGCCCACATGGCCGCGGGAACTAGGGGTGCTGAGGGTGCTGCAGCACCCCCGCTGACAGCACGTGAAAATGAAATGATATTAGCTATTTCAAATAAAGTTTTAGTTTTTCAGTCGGTTTTTAATTTTCCACCTTTATTCATAAAATTGTTCAAAATATAATTTTGTCTACAATAGAATATATATATTTAGAATATCAGATTTATTTTCAAATGCGTCAGAATAAAAAAATCTAATCTAAAAATGAATCAATGTCAGATAGCAGAAGGTCTGTTGATGACGGTCTAACTCCCAGCACCTCATTGAGCTGTTTAACGTTACTTGGATCAGACAATGAGCAGGATGTTGTTGATGACGCTAGCAGCAGGTAAGACTCTCTATGTGCCCCCCCAAACATTAAGTTCCCCCCCAGGGTCCAACGTTAACTTTTTAATCACTGGCCCGGACTGAATTATTACTGACCCATATTAAGTAAAAATAAATATAAATCTGTGTTTCTTTGCGTAAATGCAGGGTTAATTGTCTGTGTGTGTGACCAAAAAACGACATCCATTAATGTATTTTCCCCTCTTCACAACATGGTAGGTGAGAAACATGTAGGTTAATTTTGTGCATCTCAAACTAAGTGTGGCTGAGTTCACATGTTTTGTGAAGTTCCTGAATAAGAACAAAATTACCAATAATGGGAGTTCATTAGTAACCAGTGATCTATGATATGAATAGAAATAATATAAAATGTTTAATTAACTACACTGTAAACCCCAATCTGCCCATGACACAAAATGTTATTGTTAAGTCCACACTAATGTTCATGACTGTCAAAACAACATAAAAACTTTATGTTCACTTAACACAAACATTCCCCCCTTGTGAGGTTGACATAATTATTTTACGTTAAGTCAACAATTTTTTTGTTTTGAGTTTATTCTACTAAAATATATAGAGTAAACATTGCTTAATTAGTTCAAGGCCAATGAACAACACATATACTGTGCACTTAGCATATATTTTGATAGTTAATTAAACTTAGTAACCGGTAGTATAAATGTATACTCAATGTTTTTATGTTCATTTGACAAGCAGTCATACTTTTCATGTGATATTTCCCAGCATGCTCTGCTGTATGTTGAAATCCTGGAATTGTTTAATTATTTTAGTGTTTTGTATGGATATTGACTAATTAATTCCACCCTTGCTAAACTAATATTAAATGCATAAATTCTTCTAAATAATCTAATAATTTAATGAAAAATGTTTTTGCACCCGCAACTGTAATGACTGTTTAGATTAAATAAGGAATAACATCTTGCTGGCCTAACTGAAACTGGATTCCAAAAGGGAATTCCCTTTACCTTTACAGGAAACGTGCTTTGCCTGTAGGGTTAAACCATTATGGGTTGAACCATTTGGTTTGAACCAGAGGTAACACAAGGCAATGTATACTGGGAAATTTTACTGGAGGTGTGGCTTAATATTGTACTCAATAATTTTCTGTACCTACAACGTAGTCTTGACTAAATTAATTAAAGTTCATATAACAAGAATACAGCAAATCATTTCAAACTAATTAGATTTTGTTGGAACAATGTCATTTTTTTGAGTGTATATGACATACAATTGAATGCTTAGAAAACAAAAATCAGTTATGTTGTATGATTAAAAAAGTTAAGTTCATCAGACATAAATTCAGTCAAAAAAGGGTAATGTGACACATTTATTTTGTGCCTAGTGTACTCAATATTTTCATGTTACCATTTGACTAAACTAAAAGTTTTAAGTGCAAGCCGTTTCCAAAAAAAATTTTGGTTGACTGAGCGAATTCGAATTTAAAGTGTAGTAAGTTATAAACACCCGTTATCTGGTAATTTAGGTTTTATTTAGAACTTCCCAAAATGGGTAACCCCAGACGCAATTAGTTGGTACAGCACAACAAATACTGCAGTAGTCTACATGTGTCCTAGGATTTAGTAATATGAACAAAATATATTGTCAGGATAATTTGACATCTTTTTTCTTTGTGATTTTTACCGATTTTCTTCCCTTCCCAATTCACTCTTTAATTCTGCCTTGTCGGTAGCTCCGCAACTCCTGTACAGATCTGTGGGATGACGAGGGGTAAGCTGCGCACATGGTTCACTCAACCACGTCGCCCCAGCCGCTGATAATTTTCGCACTGTTCACCCAAAACAGAGGACTTTAGTCGGATCATGAACAGGATGATTACGTTCACCGATACTTCTGCGATTGAATTTACAGGTGCTTTTAAATATGTACAATATACGTGTATCACAGTATTATTTTTTTTCATGGAATTCAAAGGATTTAGAAGTAGTAAATATAATTACTGTATTTAAGATAATTTTATACGTACATTTACATTTAATATTAATAATTTTTCCATAATCAACGACAACGATAGGGATGAATTCTAACAAAAAGCCTCTAATTGGCTGCTCCATTAAGGTTTGAAAAGACGCAGTCAAATCTGATTAGTTTTTTTGCCCTTGTTAAATTCATAAAAAGATTGGAAGGAAAGTATTAAAAACTGTTTACCGAAATCACCTAGCTATATTTGGCCAATGTCCACAGCATAATAACTGAATAACCGAATAAAGGTGTCGTGCTCAATACATTTATTTTCGACCCACATAAACGGTTCTTTCAATTAAATTATCAGATTCTTTTTAGTCCTGCCCTAATGCATACAACAATTTAATTGGTTAAAACAGAAAGGCATTAAAATATTATTGGTCAAAAAGACGACACCGGTATTGCCAAACACAGAGGTAGAAGGAACCGCGTATGACAAACATATATTTTATTTTGAGATAAACTAAAATTAAAGCAGGGTAGGGACAAATATGACAAGCAAACCTTTAAATTCGAGACTTAAATGGCAAAATTGAGCACTAGCCCGACGTTAGTTCTTACTGGCCCCGGGCAATCATGCCGAACCCTGCCCCCCCCCCCCCCCAGCACCCCCCTGATAAAAGATGTCCCCGCGGCTATGGGTGCCCAAAATATGCATGTAACTGTGACTTCTTCAGTCAGCCAGGTTGCCAGTCAACCAGTCAGTCTGTTAATCACAAGGCTAAACAATACGATCTGTGACCCAGCAGGCTGACATCAGATGACAGACTTGGTCCTTCACTCCCTGCAGCCTTCCTATATATTTAAATCTTCATCCCACGTGGAGGATTGTGACTCATCACTATAAACCACACACAGAACTCAAATCAGTCCAGAACTAATTCACAAATGCATACACACATTTGGTTTCCTATCCTTGTGGGTCCTGAGACCTAAGCCTGACCCAGATATCCATGTTGTTGCCTATTCCCTGGCACTAAACCTAAATCTAATCTAAGCCTAACCTGTAAGCCTAAACTTAACCACAATAATGTTTATACTTAACTGAAACTCCCAACATTACATTCATATTAAAATATGTTAAAACCTCCAGAAATAAGATCATGCAATGTATAACATTTTCTGACAAGCAATCACATAGTAATTTCAAGGTTCCATACATTCATGGAATGTTCAGAAATGCCTGACAACATCATTCACTAATATTCTGCTTCAGTTTACTGCATCAGTTTATACTGACAACAATGATTTACTCTATGATGGAATTCTTAGTCAAATATGACCTATTTTTTAAACCTCATATAAAGCTGGTTTTGGAGCATAAACAAATATTTGATATATTTTACATGTGATGATTGTTTGCTTCAAATCTGCAAAGTAGTTACCATTTTGTTAGTTTCAATTTAACCTAGCTGTAACACCTTTTACTGGTAATACCTAAATGTGAATGTAACCGAACTTCTAACACTATGCCCAAATTTAAGTTTTTCCCTAAACCTAACCCCTGAACTGGAGGTTCACATACATATCACATACTCATAAGAACTTTCAACCATTTTGGTAAAGTGGGGTCACTGGGGTGATAATGGGTCAGTTGGCTCAGTGGTTTGGGAGTCGGACTAGTAGTCGGAAGGGTGCCAATTTAATTCATGGCCGTGCCAAATGTTATCGTGTCCTTGGGCAAGGTACTTCACCCTAAGTTGCTCCAGGGTGAATGTCCCTGTACGTAATGTAAATGGCTCTGGATAAGGGTCTGCTAAATTACTAAAATGTAATATGAACTAAAATTCAGCTCACAGTATTTTCCACTCTCCGGACAATAATGATATATAATAATATACTTTACATAAACAAAAGTAACGTTTTATGGTCAAAGATTTGCAAACGTGTCAGGGATGCGTAAGTATGTGTTCACCAGACAACTAGAATGTGTGAACGCCACCACCACTCCACAGGATCAACCCCTCTGTCTGCTGCAAACGTCAGTGCATCTGTCCAGGTCTGGCTTAATGACTTGTTTCTGGGTGGCTACAGCATGTAACCTGGTGTTTAGGGAAGCACAGCTTCCACTATTTCACTGCAATACCGATTCTGAGTAACAATTTGAGGATCTGCTCATTCTGATCTGATACCGGCATTTTCATTTTGTTTACATTCAACCGCTGCATAAATGACCCGCGTGTGCATATGCTATGACTGCCATAACTATTATACCTAAAATCAGATATCTGAAACCAATTAGAACACCCCAATCCATAAGATTTGCAAATATTTCCATGTGAATTGGCAGGTATAGTATTATTTTTCTCATCCTATCATAAATGGCACTGGGTGAAATTAACGTTACAGCCTCCCGTGGCACTTGTTAGTATGTCTGTAACCTCGTCCCCAGGCTCGATTTCACACATCGCATTTGAGCCTGGAACACTTTCCTCTCAACACTGGCAATGAGGCAGGTACTAACAAAGCAACATTACGTTTAAATTTACTAAATAATATAATTTTTAGGCATGTCTCAAATCAACAGGGATGCACAAGACATACGGGGTATAGTGTAGTGGGAGATTGATATTTAAAATGTATTGACTAATTGACGCTGAATATTTTGGGTGGTATACCAAGGCCACATTTAAAGCAACAGTACACCAGACCCTCTGCGAATAGGCAGAAGTGTCTGGGAACGATATTAGTACATTTGGCTAACCAACTGAATATGGAATAAAAAAATTAAAAAAAAACACCTACAGCACAAAATGGGACACTTGCTACTCAGCTACAAATCTGAATGGAGTTGGCAGGTAAAACGTTGCTATATACTCAATTAGCCTAGCTAGCTTGAGCTTCTCAGCCAAGTTTGGTGGGCCGTTGCCGAGTAGGGTGCACTTAGGGTTTCTTAGTTTTTATGTGAGGGAATATGTGCCACCGCCACTGAGGTGTTTTAATTGTCAGCGAATAGGGCATGTGGCTGCTGTGTGCAGAGGGCAGGGTAGGTGTGGTAGGTATGGGGGTGCGAATGAGTATGGCAAGTGTGGGGTAGGGGCCCAGGTGAGGTGTTGTAATTGTGGTGGGGAGCGCAGTGCTGCGTTTGGGGGGGGTGTGGTTCAGAAGAGGGCAGCGGAGGCACAGCGGGTTAAGGTGGTGGATAAGGTCACATATGCTGAAGCAGTGCAGAGGTAAGGTGTGTTGGGTGGAGCTGAATTGGGTGGGCTGTGACTGGTCTCACAGTCCGGTACAGTAGGTGGCAGTATATGCACCATTAAGTCGGTTGCGATCTGCCAGATATTATAGAAGAAGCTTCTCAGCTAGCATTAGCTTCTCAGCTAGCATTAGCCAATAACCTTATAGTCACATTATCACCCCTAACCTCAAAAACTTTTCAAAACATATGTTTCAGGGGTGACACTGTACATTAAGGATTAACTGATATGGATTTATTTTACAGATGTTTTTAATCAGCCTTAGCCAATGCCGATACGGGCTGCCAATTTTCTTGAGGCAATATTTAGAGCCGATACTGCTTTTGCTCCCTCAATTTACATCATAAAAATGACACGATGATAAAAAAATGTTACAAGTCTCAATTTAAAAAAGGAACATTTATTGAACTTAAAAAAACTATATTTAACAAATAGTAAAAACAGGTGAGGTAGAACAAGGGGCAGTGCATGGTCTGCATGTGAACTGCAAAGTCACCAGCAACACAGAACTGCCTGCGCTGTCTGTAAATAATGCCAGGAAATTTGGCGAACGCAGCAGCCGCAAATAATAAAAACTTAAATATCGGCCCGATATATCGACCGGCCGATAAAATTGGTCTATCACTACAGTACATGTATGCTACTTAAAGCTAGATAATGTGAGCTTCTCTGCTAGCATTAGCATTTATCCATTCTTGGTCATCCAGCTCTTCAACCTCAATGGCTTTAAGTCTTCAGTCATTCACTTTATTATTTTCCACACATTTTGAACTAAACCAATTGCTCTTGTCCAATTTTTCCTCTCTAACCCTGCTACACTGGCAGCTCTGCAACCCCCCGACAGAAACGGGATGTTGAAGGGCGCTCACAATCATGTTGCCGAGCCGGATAATTTTTTTGCACTGCTTATCCAACACAAAAGACTTTAGTCAGCTCATGTACGGAATGATTACGCTCACCAATAGGGCTGTCCCCGACTAAGATTTTCTTTAGTCGATTGCAAAGAGAGATGAGTTGAGTCTAAAAAAAAAACAAAGATCTTCCTTCATAACTGTCACATTCAGTGTTTTTAATTACTGTAATTCCTCAAATAAAAACCGGTAGTCAATTAAATGCCGGGCCTCTGATAGTGGCCGGGGGCGTGGTCAACACATACAAATAAAGGCCGGTCTTAAATAAAGGCCGGGGGAATATTACGTATGGATAATCTCCTATAGGTGCCTTCCATATAATGTGCATTCCAGTTAAGCTTAATGTACATTTCTATCACTTTAATAGATTCAACGATATATTCATGCTATTTTCGGATTATGGTACTTCTGCTCCTGCGAGCCTCCGCTCCTTAGGTTTTTGTTCCAAACCTAATTTAGCACAAGTTACGCTACTCACTACCAGGTTGAAACGCTAACTCAGGGTAGTCGCAACTCGGGTTGGACGGAACATTTACGGAATGCCAGCTCGCGGGAGCAGGAAATAGTATCGCTAAGTATAATTGTCCTACTGGTATTTCAGTCAATGCGGCTGTACGTTTTACTCAGCTTGGTGTTGTTTGTATTAACGTACAAATAGATGGCAGTAACTACATTGGAAATAACATGGCTCCCATTCAGTGCAAGCGATTGAATCTTCAACAACTTTTTTCAACTACATATTGGATTTGGAACGGTTACAAGAAGTGTTGAGATTGTGTTAACAATGTAATGCAGCAATAAAAGGCAAACTGGAACAAGGATTTACACAAAAATATAGCCAATTATACTTATCAAACAGAGGGAATCAGAAATAAAGGCCTGCCTCAAATAAAAGCCGGTTGCCTTCTGCAGTAGGAGGTAAATAAAGGCCCCGGTCTTTATTTGAGGAATTACGGTAATCCAATTTGTTTGATGCTTTACAGCGCTGTTGGAAGAAGTAATCAGAAACAAATAAACAAGTAAAAAAGGTGATTGACAAGGCAAAAATAAATCTGATCCATCTCAATGTACTGTAGCATGCTGGCATTTCCGGATTCAGCTGTTATAAAATTATTCCTAATATTAAGCCTCAGGTGTCACCTGTTGTTGCTCAATGCCAATGTAATTACAACTGCCTAGTTGTATGTAACTGATAAGTAATATCCTAGTAATACAAACAAAAAATGTTGTTTAACATGCAAATAAGCAGAGCAAGTCAATTAATTGGTGCGTGCTAGAACCTTTTTCAGATCCACAGATGACATTCACCGCAGGAAAATGCGCCTGTATACCTGGCAGACGAATGGGGAACGGTCTTTAACGGACATTCGATGTGATATCTTTAACCTAGATTCATCCAATTGTAAACTTAAATGTAGGGAACAGGGGCGGATCTACAGGGGGGCGAATGCCCCCCCACTCTAGAACCTTGCCCCCCCCAGCTGCCCCACTAACTTTGGTGATCCAAAAACTGTACAAAAACATACTGCCACTACATCCACAAGCTTCTCAAAACATTGAACTAAACAATAAATTTACCAAAAGTGAACAATTGTATTTTTAATACAAGTATTCTTACCCCCCTCCCCCTTAAATACTTAGCTACGTAACATCCCTGATTCAAACGTGCGAGCAGCGTTTACTCAGTCTGGCTCACACTAGTAAATGCCGTTTTGATTCTTTTCAGGGACACAAATCTTTTGATTCAGTTCACTAAAAAGATTAATTCACCGATTCATTACCCATTTCACAAAGATTTCTGGCGAGTCTCACGTTCACCAACGATTCACCAACGATTCATTCAGTAAGTCCTCCCTGTTGCCGAAGTCTGTGCAGGAAGACTGCTGGCGTATATAATGATGTTAAAACAAGTTTGACACTCCACTTTGTTCTCCCCCGCCCCCAAAATAAGTTATGGTCTGGGTATAGGCACTAAGTAATTTTCCATTTGTGAGTACTGTCAGCCCAAAATTTACACAGATTCTTTTTATATTTTTATTTGTTTTCTGACCACAGAAATAATACAGGGACAATATAACATTTCCGAAAAACAACATTATTAATTTGTCCATGCATTTTTTTTGTTAGATATTGTGAAATGTTGATATTGCCATTTTAATATTGTCTGTATTTTTTGTTATTTCAGTTGATATTTTTTAACCACTGGATCAACATACTAGTTCCTACCGTTTACTAGTCCTAAAACATAGGGATTCCCACATACTGTCTCCACCTGTCACCCTGCCAAGACCTCTTGCCACCCCTTTGCCCCCCCCCATGTAATATTTTCTAAATCTGCCACTGTTAGGGAATAAACATGTTTGGCTTTGTCGGTGGTTTTAACAATAATGGCTTTTTTTGTGATTAGATCATTCAAACTTAGCACAGCCAAAGCTGACGTACAGTAGCCTAAACATTTAATTTAGTGCAGATGTCAACAAGTAGATTATATTTAAAGCAGCGCGTGTTAGCATGCACCTACATAAGTGTTTTGAAGTGGTAGGCTACATCATATTTAACGTTGAACAATGTTATGAAAACCATTGTTGGTAGAGTTTTCGTTCAACTTATTTTGAATCACCCATTACTTTGATGAAATGCTTCCATACTATGGATTTATTATGCATTTTTTATAAAGTTCTAATAAGACCAACAGTACATTTCAAGTTCAGGACAGGTTATAGTGAATCTAACAATTGCTATAATTCCATGCTCACATGAAAAAAAACTATGCAGATAAATTAAAGGGAATTTCAGCTTACGGTATGTGGTAGGCCTATATAATTTATATTTAATTATATAATTCTTTAATTTTGTAAAACAAGTTTGTTACAAAATAATTTGTGTTGCTCTGTCTTACATATTTTAATATTCTGTAGCACATTTATTTCTTTCAGCAAAGGTGTAGTTAAATGACACATGCAGGAATCAAATCTCACACAGCAGCCGCGGGTCTATGGATCTTAATTTGGGGGTGCGGGCTCATATTAGCTACTGTCCAGACAAAGGGAAACAGAATGGTATCACAGACTTAGTTTGGTGTGTCACACACTGGGTTTGGTAAAGAGTATATCAACCAAACAATCGACCAGTCGACTGAATGGGGTCAGCCCTACTCACCAACTATAGTTCCTATGTTGTACCACTCCACTGAAATTTGGAACCTCCAAAATTAATATTATGGTACATATTTATATTATGCCTACTTTGTGGACTTTTTTTGTAGTGGGTGCCAGTTGCCAGATTGTAAATCCTTTGTGGGGACACACACAGAACATAGCACACACACAGCACACACACATTGAGCATGCTTGTAGTTTGGAGAACAAAGATTACTAAAGGATTAAGGCTGGGGCGGACTTTAGCCCTGATGTTCATTTCGTTGTTTCTATCTCCTCACTGCGCTGAGGAAAATTGCTATTTTCTTTGTCTACAAATACCTGTGTTTGTGTGTGTGTGTGTGTGTGTGTGTGTGTGTGTGTGTGTGTGTGTGTGTGCGTGTGTGTGTGTGTGCGTGTGTGCACATGTATTACTATCAAAATGGTCTTATATTTATAGTAAGCCATTTTAAATCCCCACTTGTACAAGTTGTTTTAGTCTTGAGGTTAAAATTAGGTTTAGGATTCTAATAAGGTTTAGGGTTAAGGTTAGAGGTTAGAGAAAATAGGATTTTTCTGTGTGCTTTGTGGGCAAAACATATGAGGAGACTTGCTGCAATGCTTTCAAGAGGTAGAAAAACTGAGTATGAAAGAAAGAACGAAGAAACAAAAAAATAAAAATGAGAAAGAGCGAGAAAGAGAAAATGAAAGAGAGGTTTTATCTATCTTTAATAAGACATACTAGCCTAAATCACACTAAAAACACACCCAATCCCCTAAAAAAAACATCGTTGTACAACCACCGCTACCCCATGACATACTCAATTAACTAAAACCACATCATATGCAGCATGTAACACCACACTAGACCATAACACAGCCCATTGATCCTAAACCTGTAAATGCAGGACACCACACAATAACACAGTCATAACAGCACCAGACAATTCCCAAAACTTCCTGAAATTACATAATTATTGTCAAAACAAAAACAAAAAAGAGAGTGAAAGAGCAAACAAAAGAGAAAGCGAAATTGAGAAAGAGCAGTTATAACACATACCACCAGCTACCCCATGACATACAGTACACAAACAATGAAAACCACATCATATGCAGCATTTAACAACACACTAGACCATAACACACACACAGACAGAGACAGACAGACAGACAGACAGACAGACAGACAGACAGACAGACAGACAGACAGACAGAGACAGACAGACAGACAGACAGAGACAGACAGAGACAGACAGAGACAGACAGAGACAGACAGAGACAGACAGAGACAGACAGACAGACAGACAGACAGACAG
>JACXGM010013955.1:10036-22639 GCA_016801145.1 Umbra pygmaea | reverse complement strand
AGGGCATGGTGATTACATCTACTAAGTTATAAAAGTTTTTGATTCGGACTTCACCCGTAGGCTACATCTGCGTAATTTTCTCTTGCAGAAGTGATTCATTAATTGAACGAATCTTTTAAAGCAGTGATTCAGTACACCCAGTTCACTAAAAAGATTCGTTCAAAAAGAACGAATCGTTCATGATTCGTACATCACTAAACTGTAGTTGGCATTTTGTAGTTGATCACATGCCCAGCGGTTTATAAAATGTTTCTGAATACCTGTCAAGGGACATATAGAAGTTTCTTTCTCCATGAAAGTCTATGGGAAAAAGTGCTTTTGGGCCGCATGGGTGCAGTTCCACGGTTGGCCGCTAAGCCCATGGTTGCATCAACTTCCGTGTCTAAGACTACCCCCTTGGGTTGCTAGCACTAGTGCCAATGAAGTTTGTTTTCCAGAAGGAAGCTACATGTATTGAAGGTGGACGTGAGATATCGTGTCTACGACAGAGAAAACGCTCTTAATACTTCGAACACATCAGGTATGATAACTTTTCAAAACGTTTTAAATTTTTTTTTGTAGTAAAAAAAAGAATGTCATACACTAAAGCAAATCTTTATATTGTGGGACTTTTAGCTAGTTAAGTATAGTAGTATGGTTATTATTGGTGAAAATGTTTTCATGGATTCTCATTCTGAACTTTAGTCTATATCGTCGTATGTAGACATGCATTGACATGTTCCTGGATTTGTACCCTTTTCCGGAGGACGATGCTGAACTTGGCTTCACATTCGCCTGTCTATGTTTTGTTACACGTTTCTGGATTTTTCATATGCCAATATATTGTAATATCGGATTTTAAAATCACCAAATAATGTTATCGGTATCAGCCTTAAAAATCCTTTATCGTTCTGGCTCTAATTATTATAATAAATTCATTATTATTCCACCAAATATTAATATATGAACTCTTTCTAAGATACAACACAGTATTGTGGTGTATAAAAATGAATATGATGTTGTTTTTTTTTGCAATATTCTAGGTCTGACAACACTGCATCTTATTTTGTTATTTTGACAAATTGTCATTTTTTGCAAATAAATGCTCTGAATGACAATATTTTTGTAACATTTTTCCATTTGTTTCTCTAGACAGGCGATTGTCTGTTTTTTGTGATGTTAGCCCTAAATTAATCCTAAACGTTCACCTATATTGCTGTGATTGTGTGTAATTAAATAAAGAAAAAAGTGAGAATATTGATGTATCTATAAATATTAACAAGTGGCGACAGATAACCCACAAAGTACTTTAGTTTATTTAGAATTTGGAAGAAATGTTGTCAGTAGTTTATGGAATAAAACTATTTACATTTTTCCCTTAACACATACTAAAAGCAGAGACACAGATTATTTTTGCAGTGGTCTCTTATCTTTTTCCAGAGCTTTATTTGATACATAATCATTTTGGTTTTGCACAGGATATCATGGACTTCAGAAAGCTGCTGTTAAAGGTGGAACAAGCTCTGGGCAGTGAAGATGTACAGGCACTTGTATTTCTTTGCAAAAACCTGCTTGAGAAAAACCTAAGCGCAGTGCTCACAGCAAAAGAACTCTTCTCTCTTCTGATCGACCAAGAACTTTTAACTGAAGATCGACCTTACTTGCTTTCTGATCTATTACACATCATCCAACGGCATGATTTAATCCAGGAGCTTGGCCTGAAAGAGAATCGGACAACAACAGGTGGCCTCATCTCTCCTTATAGGTGAGCATAAAGAGAGTTTAGAAAAAATTTCAAACAACATACATTTTATGTTGTTGTTTAGCACTACATACAACGTATTGGATGATGGCATCTTGAGTGAATGTCTCTGTAACCATTTACAGAAAACTGCTTTATGAGCTCTCAGAGAACATTACTGAAGATGACTTAAAGGAAATCAAGTTCCTGTTATCGGGTGAACTTCCTCGTAAGAAATTGGAATACAATGTGGTGAGGACACTAGTATTGTTTTGTACAGGATGAAATAATTTTTACTTTAGAGTAAATGACAGCACACATTTTGCTCTATTCTTTCAGACTACATTGGAAGTATTCCTGGAAATGGAGAAATGTAATATTTTAAATGGCCACAATCTAACCAGACTTGAAGGTATGGTCTGCCCGATGTTGAAAACTAAAATCCAGAAATTCAAGGGTAAGGGTTTTACTTTCAGATCTATGACTAATGTGACGAGTGTGACTCATCTTCCCTGGTTAAAAACTGATCTGCTGAACAATCCTATTTCCAATTCTTGACTTGCCCATGCCTGTTTAAGCTTGCCAGTAATTTAACTTTGATATATAACTGAGATGTTCTTGCAAATCTGTATATTTTAAAAAAGGGTCAGTATCCCAAGAAACAGAAGCGGGACTGCGAAGAACAAGGTCTGCATCTGAAGCTCTACCACACAATGCGGTAACATACAGGGCACTGACTGTCACACTCTGCCACCTGTTAATTTCCTACAATATCTTATAATGAAGTACTGCTTTTTTATTTATTTTAATTTAGTTATTACTGTGTTATCGTCCAAGAATCTCATAACCGTTTTACTTTGACACTAGGGTCCTTCGATTCACCTAAAGAGACCTGTGTCGTGTGGACCACCAGGTAGGGAGTGTACCTGCAGTTGATGTGAAGTCCTTTCCACTGACTTATAACTTGCTTACATTACTTTTCATGTTTGCCTCAGTGGAACAACATGGACCTTCTGACCGGATGTCCGTTTCTTCATTGGGCTTCTCTTCAATCCTAAATGCTTCAACTGAGGTCAGTGTCTGTTGTCAAGTCAAGCATTTATTAGTCATATGCACAATATAACACAGGGGTCTTTCTGTACAGAAAAATTCTTAAGAAATGGCAGGCGACTTCTACATAGCAAGCAATTAAAAACAATCTACAGTTCTAAAAAGTGGTGAAGTATTTTAAATATACATACAATAAAAAAAAATGTATTCCCCTAATTCATTCCAATCTGGTCATTGGAATTATTTGAAGTGTGTAGAGTGCCATGAAATATAGATATTACACTGCTCAAAAAAAAAGGGAACACTAAGATAACACATCCTAGGTCTGAATGAATGAACTAATCGTATGAAATACTTTCGTCTTTACATAGTTGAATGTGCTGACAACAAAACCACACAAAGTATCAATACAGATCAAATTGATCAACCCATGGAGGTATGGATATGGGGTCACACTTAAAATCAAAGTGGAAAACCACACTACAGGCTGATCCAACTTTGATCTAATGTCCTTAAAACAAGTCAAAATGAGGCTCAGTAGTGTGTGTGGCCTCTACGTGCCTGTATGACCTCCCTACAATGCCTGAGCAAGCTCTTGATGAGGTGGTGGCTGGTCTCCTGAGGGTTGTCCTCCCAGACCTGGACTAAAGCATCCGCCAACTCCTGGACAGTCTGGTGCAACATGGCGTTGGTGGATGGAGGGAGACATGATGTCCCAGATGTGCTCAATTGGATTCAGGTCTGGGGAATGGGCGGTCCATAGCATCAATGCCTTCCTCTTGCAGGAACTGCTGACACACTCCAGCCACATGAGGTCTGGCATTGTCTTGCATTAGGAGGAACCTAGGGTCAACCGCAGTAGCATATGGTCTCACAAGGGGTATGAGGATCTCATCTCTGTGAAGAGCACAGGGTGCCAGTGGCGAATTTGCAAATCTTGGTGTTCTCTGGCAAATGCCAAACGTCCTGCACGGTGTTTTGGCTGTAAGCACAACCCCCACCTGGGGACGTCAGGCACTCATACCACCCGCATGGCATCTGTTTCTGACCGTTTGAGTGGACACATGCACATTTGTGGGTTGCTGGAGGTCATTTTCCAGGGCTCTGACAGTGCTCCTCCTGCTCCTCCTTGCACAAAGGCAGAGGTAGCGGTCCTGCTGCTGGGTTGTTGCCCTCCTGCGGCCTCCTCCACGTATCCTGATTTACTGGCCTGTCTCCTGGTAGTGCCTCCATGCTCTGGACACTACGCTGACAGACACAGCAAACCTTTTTGCCACAGCTCGCATTGATGTGCCATCCTGGATGAGCTGCACTACCTGAGCAACTTGTGTGTGTTGTAGACTCCGTCTCATGCTACCACTAGAGTGAAAGCACCGCCAGCATTCAAAATTGACCAAAACATCAGCCAGGAAGCATAGGAACTGAGAAGTGGTCTGTGGTCACCACCTGCACAACCACTCCTTAATTGGGGGTGATTAGCTAATTGCCTATAATTTCCACCTGTTGTCTGTTCCATTTGCACAACAGCATGTGAAATTGATTGTCAATCAGTGTTACTTCCTGTGTGGACAGTGTGATTTCACAGAGGTGTGATTGACTTGGAGTTACATTGTGTTGTTTAAGTGTTCGCTTTTTTTTTTGAGCAGTGTATATTAAAAGTGTGCCCCAGTATATGAACCACAGTGTGATAATGCAATGATCAAGTTCAGTCGAAGTTCAATGTTAATGGTTGAGAAGCCTATTAGTCTGGCAGTCCATGGTTGGATGCTCAATAATGTCTACCAGATGGCAGCAGCGTGAACAGACCATGTTCTGGGTGGCTGAGGTTGTTAGTGAATTTCCGTGCCTGAAAGATGCCTTACACAGAAGGGAGATGATGACCGATGATGTGCGCCTGAAGGGCCTTGCGATCAGCAGCGGAGAAGCTGCAGTACCAGGCAGTAATGCAGCCGGAGAGGATGCTCTCAATTTTACACCTGTAAATGTTGGTGAGTGATTTGGCAGACTTGACAAACTTCCTAAGTCTCCTCAGGAAGTATAGGCGCTTTTGGGCAGATGTTATTGCCGAGGCAGCCTGCCTGGATCAGGTGAGATCATCTTTAATGTGCACACCGAGGAACTTGAAGCAGGAGAACGTATCTACTACTGCACCATTGATGTACAGTAGGGCGTGACCCTCGCTATGCCACTTCTCCTTAGTCTTGGAGACGTTTTAGAGACTGGTTGTTGTCCTGGCACCATAAAGCCAAGCCACTGACCTCTGTAGGTAGTCTCATCGTTGTTGGTAATTAGATCCAGTTTGATGGTATCGTCCGCAAACTTGAGGACAACGTTGGTGGTTGTGGCTACGTAGTCGTACGTCAACAGGGCATACAGGAGGGGACTGGGTATGCCTCCCTGTAGGGGTCCAGTACTCAGGGTGAGTGCCGAGAAGGTGAGGCTGCCCATTCTCACCACCTGGGGTCTGCCTGTCTGAAAGTCTATAATACAATTGCAAAGGGAGGTGTCAAGACCCAGGTCTCTGAGGTTGGGAATGAGCTTAACATGCACTAGGGTTGAGCTGAGCTGTAATCTACATCCTCACATATGTGCCACCCTTATCCAGGTGGGAGAGGGCATTGTGTACTCCCAGGGCGATTACGTCATCCGCAGATCTGTTAGGGTGGTATACATATTGAAGAGGATCCAAGGTGACAGGAAGGGCGGAGCATATGTGAGCTCTGACTAGCCACTCAAAGCACGTCATGATAAAGAACGTCAGTGCTATAGTGCGGTAGTCATTCAGACACAGGTGTTCTGTGTTGGAAGGTTTCATTGGTACAGGGACAAAGGTGTTCTGTTTAAAGAAGTTCAGGACTACAGTAGGGCTGGGAATTGCAAGGGACCTCACTATATGATTATATCACGGTACTTGTTTGCCAATACGTATTGCGATAAGTATTCAAGCGATTGTGAATGTATTAAGAATCAATATTGGGATTTTCTGCTTATTTTCTTAATGAGAACATGCTAGACACTTCACCTGAAGAAAATGAACTGCCAAAAACATTGAATACTATAATAAAAGCATGGCAATCATTTGCCTAAAACTTGTCATAATTACATTGTAAAGGTAATCCACCCAAACCTGCACACTCCTCTGATATACATACACTAGTAAAATAAGGTATTATGGGGGTCCGCATGGTGTAGTGGGCTAAGTCGCTGCATTGCAGGACAGTCTACGTCATGATGATCATGGGTTCGAGTCTGACTATGGGTTCTCTGATTTTCCCTGGGCCTCCTGCATGAGGCAGCGCAAAATTGGCATAGCGCTGCCTGGGATTTCGGCTAGATAAATCAAATTATCCATCCTGCTACGTCACTTTTCCTGCTACGTTGCTATTTTTTCTCCTTGTGTTGGTGAATGTAATCATCCCGTGCATGATCAGACTAAATTGTAGTTAGATTTACCATGTGCACACCCCTTGTCATTCTACAGATCTGTACAAGGAGTTGCAGAGCTGCCGACGGGACAGGATTAGAGAGGGAATTTGGAAGGGAGGAAAATCCGGAAGAATCACCAAAATAAATAAAAATGTAAAAACATATTGCGCTAGTCTCCCAACTGGCTAGTATAAATGGGATATTACAGGTATATTACAGAAAATATATAAATATGATATATCATTGACTTCATTAAGCCTGTAGTAGTTTATCAAACATGATCCTCTGGCTGGCTAAGTAGGCGACAATAACAAAAAGGCAGTATCAGCATTTGAAACAGTCAAATATTTTTAAGATCTTTCAAACAACTAAACAATTAGTATAGGTTTTAAAAAGCATAAAGAAAATGCATTGCTAGTATCCTGTCTGGAGATATTCAAAAAAGGAGATGGCCAACCAATCGCATTTACAGTGCCCTCCACAATTATTTGCACCCTTAGTAAAATGGGCAAAAAAGGGTTAGTAAAAATAAATCTGTTTTCAAGAAATAATTATTTCGAACAAAACCATGTGTTTCACGATTATTGTCAAGCAGTTGCTTAGCATACATTACCCACAATGCACGGTGCGGCCTATTGACAATGTATGTGTAATGAAACGAACATGCGAACTGCCTTACACTATATAGAACTGTATATCATTCTGACGACAAAGTGTTGTGCTTTCAGGAAATGTAAACAAAATATATACTTTGTCATTACGATTTAGTGAGTCAGGACACCCATTTAAGGTCCCATTGGAAAGACGGCAACCTACACAGGGCATATGTCCCTATGACTGCCCTGGGGTATTGGGAATGATCTTTAGACCAGAGGGAAGAGTGCCCCCTACTGGCCCTCCAACACCACTTCCAGCAGCACTGGTCTCCCATCCAGGGACTAACCAGGCCTGACCCTGCTGAGCTTCAGAAGCAAACCAGCAGTGCAATACAGGGTTCTTTGCTGCTCGACTGGTTCAGGTAGAGATAGAATATAAAGAAATATTCTTAAGCTAGCTGGTCAGTGCACCCTCTGAGGACACGGCCTGGGATGCCATCTGGCCCTGGTGTTTTCCGTGGGTTCAGAATTTGAAAGAATCTCCTTAAGTCAGCTGTTGTTAGGGACAGTGTACAGCTGTCCTTTTCCGCGGATAGCCTCACAGCAGGAGTGGTGTTACTCATCTCAAACCATGCATAGAAGTTGTTCAGCTCATTGGAGAGAGTGTTGACGGGCTGGGCTTCACGGATGTTCTTCCCTTTGTAGTTTGTAATGTGTTGCAGCCCACACCACAGGTCTGGGTTTAGAACTGTGGTAGGATTCCAGCTTGTCTCTGTAGTTCATTTTAGCCTCTCTTAAAGCCCTCCGTAGGTCATTTCTGGACCTCCTCAAGGCCTCCAGGTCCCCGGACCGAAAGGCAGAAAATCATACTCTGAGTTTGGCATGGACATAACCATTCATCCAAGGTTTCTGGTTGGTGGAAAAACCTCTTATTTACTCTCGGGATGACATCATTGATGCACTTGGAGATGTAGGCTGAGACTGTCTGTGTATTTGTTAATATCTCCATCTCCTGCATCACAAAACATTTGGCAGACTGTAGTTTCAAAGCAGTATTGTAGGGAAGAGATGGTTCCTCACCCCAGCGTTGGACTGTCCGTAGAACCGGTTTCCCCTGTTTTAGTTGCTGTCTGTAAGAGTCACTGACAAAATGGAGGCTGCCCCAGTGTGAGCATTTTCTAGTCCATCTATGACTCACTTTTACTGTAGATGTTTTGATCGGCGGTGCTGATTATTGCTGGGGCTGGGTTGTTGGAAAGACGAACAATTATATATTTGCAACACACACAAGCTGTGAATGTTCTACTTTTATTCATTAAAAAAAAACATTAACAGAAGACCTCAATATCTAATTTGTTTGTGTTTTAGTTATCTTCCATTTTTGTCATCGTATAAGGTATGGCATTTTTCTGCACCCTGAGACACCGGTACTATTGCACCCTTTTTGTTTGTCTCCTTGACCAATATTTATCCACACTGCATAATTGACATAAAAAGCCCCCAAAATATTAAGACAATACATAAGATGATGTGACCCTTCCTTTGTAATTGGACACTAAAACAAAAGTGTGAAATGGAGGCAAAGGACAATGCATTCCTCATCCAGGAACTGCCTACACACTGGCCACATGAGGCCACAAACTTTCCTGCATGTGTGGGACACAATCATGAAGTGGAACGAAATTTATTGGATATTTCAAACTTTTTTAACAAATAAAAAACTGACAAATTGGGCGAGCAAAATTATTCAGCCCCTTTACTTTCAGTGCAGCAAACTCTCTCCAGAAGTTCAGTGAGGATCTCTGAATGATCCAATGTTGACCTAAATGAATAATGATGATAAATAGAATCCACCTGTGTGTAATCAATTCTCTGTATAAATGCACCTGCTCTGTGATAGTGTAAGAGGTCCGTTGAAATCACAGAGAGCATCATGAAGAACAAGGAACACACCAGGCAGGCCCGAGATACTGTTGTGGAGAAGTTTAAAGCCGGATTTGGATACAGAAAGATTTCCCAAACTTTAAACATTGTAAGGAACACTGTGCAAGTGATAATATTGAAATGGAAGGAGTATCAGACCACTGCAAATCTACCAAGACCCGGCCGTCCCTCTAAACTTTCAGCTCATACAAGGAGAAGACTGATCAGAGATGCAGCCAAGAGGCCCATCATCACTCTGGATGAACTGCAGAGATCTACAGCTGAGGTGGGCGAGTCTGTCCATAGGACAACAATCAGTCGTATACTGCACAAATCTGGCCTTTATGGAAGAGTTGCAAGAAGAAAGCCATTTCTGAAAGATATCCATAAAAAGTGTTGTTTAAAGTTTGCCACAAGCCACCTGGGAGACACACCAAACATGTGGAAGAAGGGGCTCTGGTAAGATGAAACCAAAATTGAACTTTTTGGCAACAATGCAAAACGTTATGTTTGGCGTAAAAGCAACACCCTGAACACACCAAGCTCATCACCCTGAACACACCATCCCCACTGTCAAACATGGTGGTGACAGCATCATGGTTTGGGCCTGCTTCTCTTCAGCAGGGACAGGGAAGATGGCTAAAATTGATGGGAAGATGGATGGAGCCAAATACAGGACCATTCTGGAAGAAGACCTGATGGAGTCTGCAAACGACCTGAGACTGGGACGGAGATTTGTCTTCCAACAAGACAATGATCCAAAACATAAAGCAAAATCTACAATGGAATGGTTCACAAATAAACATATCCAGGTGTTAGAATGGCCAAGTCAAAGTCCAGACCTGAATCCAATCGAGAATCTGTGGAAAGAACTGAAAACTGCTATTCACAAACGCTCTCCATCCAACCCCACTGAGCTTGAGCTGTTTTGCAAGGAGAAATGGGCAAAAATTTTAGTCTCTCGATGTGCAAAACTGATAGAGACATACCCCAAGCGACTTACAGCTGTAATCGCAGCAAAAGGTGGCGCTACAAAGTATTAACTTAGCTGAATAATTTTGCACGCCCAATTTTTCAGTTCTTTTTTTGTTAAAAAAGTTTGAAATATCCAATAAATGTTGTTCCACTTCTTTTTTTTTATTTTATTTTTATTTTAACCTTTATTTAACCAGGTAAGTTGACTAAGAACAGTTTCTTATTTACAGCAACGACCTGGGAGCAATTAGGGTAAAGTATCTTGCCCAAGGACACAACGACATTTGGCTCAGTCGGAAATCGAACTGGCAACCTTCTGACTACAAGTCTGACTCCCTACCCATTGAGCCATCTGCGCCCCCGATGATTGTGTCCCACATGTTTATCGATTCTTCACAAAAAATTACAGTTTCATATCTTTATGTTTGAAGCCTGAAATGTGGCATAAGGTCGAAAAGTTCAAGGGGGCCGAATACTTTTGCAAGGCACTGTATATACAGACACTAAATGGTAATGTGGGGCAGCTGTGAACAACAATGAGTGAATAAATAAAGATGGGTGGATGCACATAGATATCACATAAGAAATGAAATGTCCATAGAAAATGTAAATCGCATATCAAAGAAATGTGTAAATTCAAGTATAGAAAGGTGAATTTCTCAATTTGTAACCCCACCCACCGGCCAGCTTTGTCCCATGCGAATGCTAGGTATTTTTTGTATACGATATAGCGACCTCCGTCTGGTTTCCAGCCAGCTGGGGATGGATGGAAACACAATCTAAACGCTGATATGTGTGGAATGGCACAGCATGGTCTTGTAATGAAAATCTGGGTTATAGAGAACAAGATGCTGCTTTAAACATGCATATTTGTGATGTAGTTTCAAGTTCCCAATTTCGTTGTTCAGCAAGTTAATATGCTCTTTTCCCTCCCATGTGTCCTCATGTTAAATTCCAATCACTTCCTTTTGGGAGTTAGACTTGTAATCAGAAGGTTGCCTGTTTGATTACCAAGTTGTGTTGTCCTTGGGCAAGGCACTTTTCCCTAAGTTGCACCAGGGGATGTCCCTGTACTTACTGTAAACTGCTTTGTATAAGATGACCTGCTAAATGATTGAAAACGAAGTGTCCATCCATTGTGTCTGTTACCACTCACTATTCCCTCATCTTCTTCCTCTACAGGTTTCAAATCTGAATCGATCCGACACTTCTCTGGGTAAGTCCCACACGTAGCACACTTCACCCCTTTTCTCTGTATTTGAGTTACAGCAGTACTAACTCACACAAACTGTAATTTCCTGGTTATCCCACACAACACAGATGTTCGAAGGGTCTCTGATACTGTGGAGGGGGGACTTTCAAGTGGGCTGCATCTACTAACTACCAGAGAAGACAACTGTGCTGCTATGAACAAAGGTTTGTTTAGAAATGACGTTATCATGCCCACTGCTGGAAGTGCCAGTACTCCCCTTATTCCCTCGCATTGTATCGACTGGTATAAAAGAACATTAAGTATCACATTTAAATTTTCACAGTGAATAAATTATACTATGAGATCTTGCTTCTGTTCACAATATTATGTGTGTTTATTTTGTAAAGGTGTAGAGGGACATTGAAAGGAAATTAGAAAGCAGTTAGCTGTGCAGGTGGCCATGAACTCAAGTGATTTCATGTTTTATATTCAGAAAGAAAGTCGTAGTGTCCAATGTTAACAAGCATATTGAAGTCATACTAGTGTCTAATTTGTAATTGCTGCTATTGGTACTGATACCTTGCTGAGGCTGCTCCTGGCCTTCATTTAGTTCTGATATTTTGAATGTGAAGTTAAATGCTGCTATTATTATTATGGAACACAATTCCAGTCAAAACAAGAAATATAAAAAACTGAAGCCAATAACTGCTATTATGCAACCTATACAACTTTACTCTATAGCATGTATCCTACCTGGCTGATGTTTGATCCAGTGGAGGATCAACTACTCTGATTATCAATTGTAGGTTTCTGACTCAATGCTCTACACTATCCTAAAAATAAGACAGCAGTGAGAAAATTAATACAACTACATTGATCAATTCAATTATTATACAATATAGTACTATATATCCTGATGTCCTATCATTCCCAATTTCCCTAAATAAATTGACTGATAATCTACCCGGTAGTTAGCATTAGGCAAATTGTACAAAATGCTGCAGTCATCAAAATGTCTCCCTAGCACGTATGGTTTTCACAATAGCTATAATCTAACATACTAGTCAGTCAACACAAATCCGATACATTAATTGTCAATAACATTACTATTCATATACACCTATTCATGATATTTAGCTGACAGCATGTACAGAACAAGTCGTTTGTTTGACTTTGGCTAAAGGAAAATAAATTAATTGTTTTGTCTAGTTAGTGAGTAGACACTATCTGTGTGTGTTTGATTTAATGCAGTGGTCCTCAAACCCTTCCATGGAGGGCCTAGTGTATGCAGGTTTTCGCTTTTACCTTGTACAAGTCTGATGGAGTAGCTCACTAATTGGTTAGGATCTCCCCTCTCAATGAAATGAATCATTCCACAGCTTCTCTCCGCTATATAGGCATCGAACATGTCACCCTTCCTAGGAGAGGAGGTAACCTTGACATTCTATTGTTAAAAAGAGAGGCTTTTTGGATCTTCACCTTAAGAACCCTTGCCCCCCTAGGTCTTAATATTGATTATGACCTGAAACCATTTCTCTGATTTGTGTATTCATTTTAACATGATTTGCTATTGATTATTGAAAAAACTCTAATTGTGGCCTATGGTACTTCCTTATACTGTATGTATAGACTTTATGTTGTTTATTTTCTTACTTAAGTTTAACAAATTATCCCTTTACTGTCCAATCAGTTAATCACTCTGATGGACTAGCACCTGTGTG
>JACXGM010013954.1:0-22539 GCA_016801145.1 Umbra pygmaea | reverse complement strand
CGAACCAATCACTGTGCAGGCATGCGGAGCGTGCATCTCATCCCAGCAAGAAACCATACAACAAACTTGTGTAAACTGTGGCGCTACCTATACTGTCATTGAGTGCTACCCTTCTTCACATCGCATGTTCCGGCGATGTGACTATCGCACATGCGCACATCGCGATGTCGATGCTAAAACACAACATCGTTCAGCCCTACTGTGTATTGCTATTTAATCATCAATGATGGCTTGCAATCTTTTGTGATAGCTGTGAATGACGAGTTTTTCAGGTTCTCAGGTGGTAAAGCTGCCCTTTCTTCTTGACAAAAAGCCTCCAGGTCCTGTAAATATCTATTCAAAGTGGCTCAATTGAGGTTAGGATACTGTGATGGCCACTACAGAACC
Organism: Umbra pygmaea; assembly: GCA_016801145.1. NCBI lineage: Eukaryota > Metazoa > Chordata > Actinopteri > Esociformes > Umbridae > Umbra > Umbra pygmaea. The sequence goes on along the minus strand of JACXGM010013954.1, from coordinate 22,152 downwards.
TTCAATTGTTTCTGCTGCAGCCAATGGTGACGACTTTGCCTTTTGTTTTGGATCATTGTCATGTTGGAAAATCCAAGTGCGTACCATACACAGCTTCTGGGCTGATTAATGCAAATTGTCCTCCTATATGTTTTGATAATATGCTGCATTCATCTTGCCAAGAATTTTGACAAAATTCCGTGCCGATAAAGCTCACACACCCCCACAACATCTGAGATCCACCTACATTCTTGTGTACTTTTCGGTCTTTTTGACACCTCTCCAAACATAGCATTTATGGTTGCGACCATACAGTTCAAATTAAGGTACTGTATAGGTTGTCTTTCTGGGATGTTTCTATCAGGCATTTAATAAATTTGCTAAGATTTCAAACACACTTCTTTCACATTGTCATTATAGGGTATTGTTTGTAGAATTTTGAGGGAAATAATTTAATAAATTTCAGAATGAGGGTGTAACATAACAAAATGTGGGAAAAATTAAGCGCTGTGAATACTTTCCGGATGCACTGTATATAGTTACTTTATAAATAGTATAGTACAGTATAGTGAGCAACTTATTTTATTATTCACAGTATATTGGGGCATTTATATTGTTTCTTGCTTCTACATTGGTGGTATATATTTTTTAATACCCTTGGTTTAAACATGTTTAAATGTTATAATTTGTAAAAACAAAATATTTTTCAAAAGAAAATGTGCACATCTGATTTTGGTTTAAATTTTTGTTTTATTTTGGTATCTAATACAAAAAAGTCCACATCATGTTGTTAATTTCAAATCAATACTCTCACTGTGTCATTAGGCCACCTTTCTTGAAGATATGTATATGAACATAAAAAATGTATTATATATCATTTAATTTTCCATATGAATGGATGTTGTTCCATATTCTGTAAAAGTTTTCCAATACAACAAACAAGATTACAACATTTTTTGCCATTTCAGGCGATCATGTCATCAATGATCTCACTGCAGGGTGTAGGTCTGTTTCTTGTCTCGGAGGTCAAAAGTGATGAACAATGAACGTGGGTCCTTCTTGTTTTTGCATAATGTAATCCTTCCCTGAAGCTCCTCCCCTAAAGAGGAGAGCAGAGAAAAAAGTGAACAATTGAGAAAAAAACTTTAATAGTACAAATAATAATAATAATAATAATAATAAAAATACATGGTACTTGTATATTGCTTTCCAAGGACCCAAAGACGCTTTACAAAAACTAGCAAAATAAAAAACTAAGAAAAACAAAAAGACAACAGCAAAGACAACAACCTAACTGAATAATATGATGTTCTGCTTTTTGCACAACGTAGCCAATATCAGGGTGACTGAAGCACTTTCTATTATATTTTTCACAGAAACTAAGACATACACCCCTAGTAAAACAGTGCTTAATGATTTTCTATCATAATAGGATTGTATAGGACTCATATGAGATTAAAGCTGTTTGAAGAAGCTCTTTTATGCATTTTTGGGCTTTTGTATAGGATTCGCATAGGATCCAATCCAGTAACACATTCTGCTAGAATTCTCTTGAACTTTCATACGGGTGTTATGGTTCCAAATGATGAATAGAAAATACAAATAAATTAGTAGGGCAACTATGGAGTTAAATCTGCATCAGGGTGAGAAACTAACACACGCCAAATGCGGGTACTTTTTCACATTGGCGGTAACCTTTCCTAATCTACCAGCCACTCTGGCGGGTGAATTGTCCAACGTATAACATGTTTTTTATTGGGTTACCTTAAGCATTACTTGTTTCAGATTGAAGATATAACGTTTGACAAAAATGCCGAAGCTTGCTCACTAACAAGTTAGATGCACTTCTGTCAAGGTGCATATTTGATTGGTTTTCACAGAGCTAGTCTTTGAGAACTCCAACCTTGAGCTGTGGTACCATAAACATAGTGCGGTACAGAAGAAAATCAAATCTAATTAGTTCCCAGTATTAAACCAGAGTAAGCTAGAATAAGTAAATTTATAAAATATCAAGGAGAAAACATGTATCATTACAGATATAAGGAAGTTGAGGTGATAATGATACGATTTTTTATAATATTTTCAGTGACAGAAAAAGTAAAAACACACAGCGCGGGATGCTAAACACTCATTGGATGATTATACTGTCACTGAAATCACTTGTTTTGTCTGCAATTATGATGGACGTTTATCTGAATCCACTCTCATTATACTAGAGACCTTTACAGGTGCAATGTCCCAACTTCTTAAGTGTAACTTAGTTGATTAACAATAGATTCTATTTCAAGTATCTAACTTCGCCATAATATGGTTTCTTATTATATTTAACATTATTGTATGTTTGGTTTCATTATTGAAGAAGCATCTACTTGCAGCTTTGATGGGAGATACTTGGGGGTCAGATGGCTCAGTGGTTAGGGAGTTGGACTAGTCGTCAGAAGGTTGCTGGATAGATTCCCTGCTGTGCCACAGGTTGTTGTGTCTTTGGGCAAAACACTTTGCCTTATATTGCTCTAGGAATATCCCCCTGCACTTAATGTAAGTCCTTCTGGATAAGAGCATCTGCTAAATGACTAAAATGTAAATTTAAATATTTAACCAATGCTTCGATTAGTATATTAGTAATCACCAGATGTTTTCCAAATAGATTTTTAGAAAATTAATTTATAAATATCAAATTAAATATTGTGGCATAGGTCAGCTGTTAACAGCAAAGTTTTACACATCTCAAAGTTGAAACTGCATACTGTTTGATGAGTGATATAAAAGTAGCTGACTGAAAGTAGTAGTAGGACATACAATTAGCACACAGAGATTAGCACAATTTGTCAATCATCTGAAAATTATTCACCTCAGACCTGTCTTCACTAAATGTCCCTTTTAATAATGAACCTATATTAATATTAATTAATGTATTCATAATGAATCTATGTATTGAAGCAATATAGAATGCGCTAGTGCATTTTCTTTTTTTATGTATTTGAATTGGGGAAAAAGTGGCTGGTAAAGAAATCAAAGTGGCTGGTATAATTTCGGCATCCACCAGCCACTGTGTTAATTTCCCACCCTGATCTGCATGTTGTGACATGAAATCGAACATTACCAAAACAACATTATTCCAACACAATTCCAAGTTTATATACAAAAAAGGGGTTACTACAACTTATCCATTGAACAACTACATTTGTTTTAGAATAGCTTTTTCTACACAGTGTTGAGAGTAAACAGGGTTCTGAGGATAGTGCCAACCTAAGAAAGTTGTTATATCACACACAGCACATGTTAGGTATGCATTATAATGCACATTTGTACATTTATTATTTGAAATGCATGTAATACGTATCATGTGGTAATGCTTAATCACATCTTAAATCTATTAAAAAGTAAATATTGAACAGAAGCTTGATTTATCGCAAAAAAGATTATCGCAAATCAAATCGCAATGTCTGTCAGAAAAATCGCAATTAGATATTTTCCCCAAATCGTTCAGCCCTAGTGGGTAACTTACTCAGTGTAAATTGTCAACTGGGGCCAAGGCCATGACAAACAAGTGGAGACCAGGTTGCCAGAACGCAAGCTAAGGAGAGAAGCCAATTCTGTAGAGCTAGCCATTCATGTAATGGTCTGGAGGAAGGTAGGATCCCAAATTTTAAGTAAAACTTTTTTGAGGTTGAAATCTGGTGTGATATAACCCAGAGAAGGGTGCAGAAGCGTCCATCAGATTATATATTATTCCAATAAAAGTAAGCTGGCAGTCAATCAACATGGTTGAGCTATACAGCTCACAGGCCACAACAAGATAAAAGCTACAAGCTGTAATGCAAGGTAGTATATTGCACTTATTCTCCACTTCAGTCCCAATTCACACTCAGATAGCCAGAGGGTAGAGAGAATGATGAACGACAAAAATAACAAAAAAATTTAACTAGTAGAAACAAAAAACGAACAGAACACAGAGAAGCAGCAATCCTCAAACGATGCCAGCAGATACTCTCACAGGATTTCAGACGAATTTCCCCATAGCTCAATATCTAGAACATTCTTCCTCTTACCTGATCATAAACTCTCCCATTAGTGGAGAATAGACCTGTTTGTAGGGAATACTTAAATTAAAATTCCTATTCTTATTAGAGCTGCTTATTTGTTTGGAATACACATCCCTAAAGGATTATTAGGAACACCCGTTCAATTTCTCCTTAATGCAATGATCTACTCAATCAATCACATGGCAGTTGCTTTAATGCATTTAGTGGTGTGGTCCTGGTCAAGACAATCTCCTGAACTCCAAACTGAATGTCAGAATGGGAAAGAAATGTGATTTAAGCAATTTTGAGGGTGGCATGGTTGTTGGTGCCAGACGGGCCGGTCTGATTATTTTACAATCTGCTCAGTTACTGGGATTTTCATGCACAACCATTTCTAGGGTTTACAAAGAACGGTGTGAAAAGGGAAAAACATCTATTATGCGGCAGTCCTGTGGGCGAAAATGCATTGTTGATGGTAGAGGTCAGAGGAGAATGGGCCGACTGCTTCAAGCTGATAGAAGGGCAACTTTGACTGAAATAACCACTCGTTACAACCGAGATATGCAGCAAAGCATTTGTGAAGCCACAACACGCACAACCTTGAGGCGGATGGGCTACAACAGCAGAAGACCCCACCGGGTACCACTAATCTCCACAACAAATAGTAAAATGAGGCTTCAATTTGCAAAGCACACCAAAATTGGACAGTTGAAGACTGGAAAAATGTTGCCTGGTCTGATGAAACTTGATTTCTGTTGAGACATTCAGATGGTAGAGTCAGAATTTGGCGTAAACAGAATGAGAACATGGATCCATCATGCCTTGTTACCACTGTGCAGGCTGGTGGTGGTGGTGTAATGGTTTGGGGGATGTTTTCTTGGTACACTTTAGGCCCCTTAGTTTCAATTGGGCATCGTTTAAATGCCACGGCCTACCTGAGCATTGTTTCAGACCATGTCCATCCCTTTATGGCCACCATGTACCCATCCTCTGTTGGCTACTTCCAACAGGATAATGCACCATGTCACAAAGCCTAAATCATTTCAAATTGGTTTCTTGAACATGACAATGAGTTCACTGTACTAAAATGGCCCCCACAGTCACCAGATCTCAACCCAATAGAGCATATTTGGGATGTGGTGGAACGGGAGCTTCGTGCCCTGGATGTGCATCCCACAAATCTCCATCAACTGCAAGATGCTCTCCTATCAATATGGGCCAACATTTCTAAAGAATGCCTTCAGCACCTTGTTGAATCAATGCCACATAGAATTAAGGCAGTTCTGGAGGCAAAAGGGGGTCAAACACAGTATTAGTATGGTGTTCCTAATAATCCTTTAGGTGAGTGTATATTACAGTGCATCTGGAAAGTATTCACAGCACTTTACTTTTTCCACAGTTTGTTACGTTACACCATTATTCCGAAATGGATTAAATTGATTATTTCCGTAGACATTCTACAAACAATACTCATAATGACAATGTGAAAGAAGTGTGACCAAGAACCCGATGGTTACTATGACACTCTGAACAACCATCTCTGCAGCACTCCACCAATCATGTTTGTATGGTAGCGTGGCCAAAAGGCACATGAGAGCCTGCCTCGAGTTTGCCAAAAGGCACCTGGAAATACCCTCAGACCACAAAATTGGTGTAACATAACAAAATGTGGAAAAAGTGAAGTGCTGAGAATACTTCTCGCATGCACTGGAAATGTGCAACTAGACAGTTAACACCAAGCAAAACCAATCACAGTTCAAAATTTTGGTAATTTAGCCGATGCTTTAATCCAGAGCGATTTAGTATTGAGTGCATAAAATGTAAAATTTGTAGTTCTTCCCGCAACATGTGGGAATTAAACTGACAACCAATTTGTTACAAGCTCCACACCCTTACCGAGCTAGATAGATCCCTCTCCTAAAGTAGCCGATGAAGACTGCAGTTAAAGTGAAACATTGAATGTTAGTAAGAGAAGGAGAGAGAATATGACTTCATGTAGAAGAGTAATACGTGTAGTGACCTCTATAATCTTTACGTTCATGGAAAACAGCTCATATGAATGAGAGCTTGTGTCTTAGCAAAAAAGTGAGTGTGCAGGGAAACAGTAATCCAAAAACAGACCCACAATCACCAGATGGCATTGGGAACGTGATGTGTTAACAGTATGACCGCACATGGCAGCATGCTCACTTACACTGGGTGGAAGATAATGATTACAATGCATAATCACATTGATTAACTTTGAGTGTTCCTGCTGGGGATAAGTGAATGTTTACCCAATTGTCAAACAAGCCTTGCTCAAACCACCTCTGCCAGACATAACCTGCTGATTGCCATTAGGGAAGAGAAAAGGCTGACAGTGATGTTTTTCTGAGCAAGGCCATCACTGATGTTACCGCCAAGTTGTCACATCTGAACTGTCACTGCATCAATGATGCTGGGCGCTTGCTCAAAAGCTTTTGTTACGTTACTGCAACGTGGAGCACCAACTGCAACATAACCCTGTGTACCTACTGAACACCAAATCTGTCTGGGTCTTCTCCATGGAGTTAACTTTTTCTTTTTTTTAGGGGAAGAATCAGCTCCAGTATTCGACATAGGTAATGTCTTCATTCTAAAATATGTATAATTTCCAATCCCACATTTTTTATACTCCAAGACGGAGCAAGGTTGCACACCTACTTCTAATGGACGGAATATAGTTGAGCACCAATATTGCTATATTCACATGGAGGCAATTGAAAAAATAATATAAATAAGTTGCTTACGCGTTTCGGCTGCAAGCCTTCATCAGAGCAAAGTCAAGTCTCTTGTGTGAGCGCATTTCCTTTTCATTTTTCTATTCCCACATTTTTTATATTATTGCTTTCTATATTTTACCCCCATCCTAACCTTTACCTGACCAATAGTTGAGACCAATTACATTTAGCCATTTTAACATTTAGCTCTAGCTTGTACATTTTATATTTTCCTCAATCATTATTTTCCATTCACAACATAATTCATATAATCCAATGTGTGATTTTTACAATATTTGCAAATCTTGTGCGTTTTACAGATCTTGGTTTTCTTTGATTAACTCTTTATTTAAATTCAATATTGTCCATCTATCTCTTAGCCACAACCATATTGGGTTTCCATTTGCCATGTATATTTCTACTGTACTGTGATGCTTCACATAATTATGAAACCTTCCTATTGTCAATGACTTAAAGATAAATATTTTTGCTAAAATAATTATCATATTATTAATTTTTTGACTATTATATTTTAAGTTTCCAAGTATTGCTATTTGTAACGTTAATTCAAAATAAATATTGCATTTATTCATCCATTCTTGTACCTATGCAGTGGACTTGTATATTCTTCTCAACTGACTGCACAAAGATTTTTTTAAAGTAAAAGTTACTTTTTGTCTAAAATCAACAGGTGAAATCAGAGAATAGAGTGGTGGTTGACATAGAATTTCCTGCAAAAAAAAGGAAATTAAACATGTGTAACAACTCAACACAGGTATTTGAGTTTTTAATGTTTTATAAAGGATATTCTCTCGGTACAGAAAGATAGGGCCAACAGTGTCAGAGTAAAAGGTATTCCAGGCTAGGTTGATACACAGGACAATGGGCAGAGGTACAGAATCAGAATCCAAGGCAACAAGGCCAGGCAGAACTGGATCGGTACACAGGTTGACACAGGCATAAGTACAAGACAGGCTGTAAAGGTCGGTAACAGGAAAACTCAGGCAAACCTACACAGGCTTAGACAATCTCGGTAGTCAAAAACAAAGCACAGGTTAATACACAGAAATACAGGTCTTCAGGAATTCTAAATGCTCAGCAAGTCAAAATGAACTAAACCTCACAAAGAGGAATTATAACTGGCCTGGTTTTTATACAGGTGAAGGCTGGGTGCAGGTGTTTAGTATTCTGTATTTCTATGACTCCAGCCTAGTTTTTAAATGCCGCCGTTCAAACTCCTTTAATAGGACATATCAACACAACACTCTTTTAAAAAATGGTTTTGGATGTCGTTTTCTGCCTCGTAATCTGAACAAACAAACAGCAAGCCGCTAAAGGAACCCAGCACTACTTCGGCTGAAAATAACCAGATAATCCGCATACATAAGATGATTTACACACTTATCTCCAATCATACACCCAGTGTTACAAAAAATGTAACTGTGAAATGTTGTGGTATGTGGCGCTACTCTAAAGTCTAGTGACGACGCTATAAAAGACTGTTGCAGTGCTTGGGTCCCTCCCTTATCCCTCCTACCAGTTCCTATGGCCACTTGACCAGTGCGAATGCAAATAGCAAAACCGGGTTTGGGGGAGAGTAGTTAGTAGAACTGTTTAAAAGTGGACTGTTCCCATAACTACGTTCCTGTAACTACTTGGTCGGAAAGCGGCTTATGTCATGTACAGCTCTGGAAATATTAGAGACCCCTTTTTTATCTTTCTTTCGAAGTTGACCGAAAAATACTTCAGCTAACCACTGTAATTTGTTTTTAATCAACACCATTGAAAACCTCTGGAATGTGATCAAGAGGAAGACTTATGCCTTCTACTTTTTTCTGCAAATAAATACTTCAGAGCACTCTCACATTCCAGCTCTGAAGCTCTCCTTCATTCATTTGTCACTTCTCGCCTAGATTACTGCAAGAGTCTTCTTACTGGAATCCCCACAACACTCATCAACTGACTCCAACTGGTTCAGAACTCTGCAACAAGAATCCTCACCTACACCAGATCACCTGGGGCCTCATTTATAAACATGCAGTACAGACAAATGAAGGCGTACGCCGCTCTCAACGGAATAATTGGGATTTATAAAAAGCAAACTTGACGGGAAAATGTGCGGTCCTTCACGGAAACTCTGACCCATGCGTATGCACAAAAATGGGTGAAATGAGAAATGGCGACATCGCCGGCAGTTGGATGAAACATGTGAAACTGTCTGAAACTGCAGACCATTGTGTAGCTAAACGAAATCGAAACACTGCTTCTCATTAATAATATGAACATTTCACAAAGCCATTCTCACAATCAACAGCCTGTGGTGAAATACAAATAAATAAAAAACAAGATTGTAGCCAACGTAAATGCAAATTAAGACACATTTGCAAAAAGAACACTCAAATATGTTCTGTAATTATTTTGGCATGTTATGTAATTCATCCTCATAAATAATACAGTAAACAGAACCAAATCATGTTTAAAACTGATATTCTTGTCGATGTCTCTGTCTGGCGAAGCAGAAAGACAAATATATAATGATAGATATAGATATAGATATAGATAGATAGATAGTCATTATTGTCCATTGGGTAAAGTAGTTTTCATAGTACATGTCGTCATCAGCTACAGAATCATAATGTTCATTTATATGCGTTTAGTTCCATTTACGCAGAATTATTTCCCATTTACAATTATTGATTAATACCGACATCTGTAGATTATCAGATACAGTCAAATGGATGGTTATAAAAAGCCATTCCATCCCAATGCGTATTGACGCACAATGGCTGATCTTGCGTTGTTAGAAGATAATAATAATAGCCTAATAGTTCATTTTATTTAGTGGCGCCTTTCATAATGACAGGATTTCTGGCGACTGGCACTTTCCAGAGGGAATTGGCTGAAAGGTCAGGGATATCTCAGTCAATCCTTAGCCGGGTTATGCCAGACGTGTTAGGTATAATTATAGGCTTGTCGCATACTTAGCCTACATGAAGTTTCCGTACACTGCGGGTGAACAGGCAAACACAAAAGCACAATTTGCAAATATATGTCCGGTTTCCCAAACGTATCAGTGCTATTGACTGCACTCGTGGGCACCGAATGAGGGCACCGAATGAGAAAGAAATTTTGTCATTAATCGTAAGCATTTCCATTCCATCAATGTCCCAATAATTTGTGATGCAGACATGTTGCTCACTGATTTAACTATACTTCCCCCAATCATGGCAGACTTTCGCGATAAAGTGCTTGATGCTTTTTGACATCGACTTTGATGTCTGACCACTTTTTTATATTTTGGCCATGGTCCGACTCTCAGGCTGCGTCATAATGTTTGCAAACTTTTGCCACTTCAACACCTTTATAGCATTAGTAATGGCCACACTGTGCCCTTCAAACAACATTTTCCTCTTTTACACCTCGCCAACAATAATTTCTACTTCACATTGAGTGAAGTTTTTTTTTGGTTTTCCTCTCTTTGTTTGCCATGATTTCTCAATCGATGAATATTAATTTCAGGGCGTTTCACTGACTATTTATGGGCAATTATGGGCGTGACATGCAGCCGCAAAAGCTGCGCCACATTTAGAGTTGATTGTGATTTATAAAGGGAAAACGGCATAGGACGTGCATGCGCACGGTTTTATAAATCTGAATATTTCTTTGCGTACACACGTCCTATATTTCGTCCGTACGTCACTTCTGATGCAAATCCACTGCACAGTTTTATAAATGAGGCCCCTGAACATATCACACCAACTCTTACAACTACACTGGCTCCCTGTGCAATATCGGATCAAATTCAAAACTCTCCTGCTCGTATTCAAAACCCTCCACATCCCAGACTCTGGAATGCACCCCCACCCACATACATCAGGGACCAAATCATCAGAACCACCTGCAAAACTTGTTATTGTATGGCTAACTGATGTATAAGAGTGATCTTACTTAGAGATTATGTACACGTAAATAGTGTATTTGCACATCCAGGCCAAAATGGGAGAGATTTAAAACATTACTATGTCAATTGCAAGTCACAGACTGCATCTTTAAATATGTAACCTGATAATGCTGTAGCACTCTTGACACCAGTAGTTAGTGATGTAGGACAGGGGGGAAAAGTGGTAAAGTGTATAGGGCCCAAACGTGTGGAGAGGCCCTCAAATCCTTGAATAAAATGAGAAGGGCCCTCAGAGACAGTTTACTTACAGGCCCCAACATTTCTTGTGATGCACCCTGCCAGTACTATTAACATCAATAAGGATAAGGCAACATTAAAGACACATCATTCCTGACAAATGATGCCTGGGTCTTCTGGCCCAATCAGTATACTATTGTAAATGCCTGATATTTATGGCAGTATAAACGGTTCCAGGTAGTTTTTTCAAAACCAGGCCAGGAATGTTTAAGTTTTATTTAATTACTGAACAGATGGAAAGAGGTATATCCATTGTCTACCATGGTATTACTGTGGGTGATAACACTAATAAACATGATATTAACACAAATTTGATGTTCTGACAGTGTTTTTCTCCTTATCTGAAACAGGTATGTACTGTATAATTTGGAATCAAATGTCTATGAAAAAAAACAACAACTGGATTGTGCATAAAACCCAATAGTTTCATTGTAGATTCCCAGTTATCACGACTCAGAATTAATTTATTACAACGTTTAAGTATCATTCCTTTCAGAATCATGACTCCAAATTAAAAGAAAGGACTCATTTTGAAGGGGCTGCAATGCCTATCTATCACCCTCTCTACACGGGCACACTGAATTGGGAGTGAGCTGCAGGAACAGGATATTTTGCAATAAATAAAAACCGACTGGCTAAACTCTTTTAATTAAAGTCAACCATGCAAATGAAGGTTGGCAAGAAGACACTGTTTATTCTTCTGCCAATGACTGCATCCCATATCACACCATATTCCCAAAGTAAGTGCATTACATTTGACCAGAGATCAATGGTCCCTCGCCAAAAGATAGATAACTATAAGGTTCCATATGGGAAATGTATTATGTGAATATATCGAGTGTCTATATGAAAAATATATGTATTTCTCCTCTGTCACAAACCCAATGAGCTGGGCCACAGCCTGAGAATCACTTACCAACTAGAACAAGAAATTAGATCACTAAGACAGAGTGAGACAGTGAGATTTCTATTTTCTGTATTATTATTATTATTATTATTATTATAGTGAATTTGATTGTTGTTTAATTGAAAATGTTAAATGTTTTACCTAATCATATGCTTTGGCAATATGTGCAATGTTATGTCATGCCAATATAGCAAACTGAATTGAATTGAGATTAGTATTTTCTGTAGGGGTCTTGTTTTATTTTATTTATATCTGAATGTGCATCCCACAAATCTCCATCAACTGCAAGATGCTATCCTATCAATATGGGCCAACATTTCTAAAGAATGCTTTTAGCACCTTGTTGAATCAATGCCACGTAGAATTAAGGCAGTTCTGAAGGCGAAAGGTGGTCAAACACAGTATTAGTATGGTGTTCCTAAAAATCCTTTTGGTGAGTGTATATTAGTGCTGTCACTCACAGTTCCTATCTCAACACAAATGGGTGAAATATTTAAAGAGCTGGCCAAATTAATTTCTTCCTTAATCGATTTAGCCTTTCAATGTTAGCAATATTATTGGTCCAAATACTCCTAAGCTTTTTAACACTCCGATTAGTAAAAATGGGCTCTCCAGTTAGCAACTTGCATATTTTGGCAACTTCCTCCCAAAATTGAAAATCAAAAGTTTCTTTATGCTGCATCACAGTATGTATTGCCTTTTAAGCCATCCGATAATCTACAGATTTGGTTTTACTCTTGTTCTTCGATGAATATTATATTTCTTGTTCCCCATCGCCACTACTACTAGTTGAGTGCGACCAGAGTGAAGAGGTTGTGAGAGAGCGGGAGACTCGACCGGAGCGCAATCGTCTGCCTGCGAGCAGAGAACGAGTTTGAGAGAAAGCACCTGAGTAAACTGCGTGAGAATTTTTGAGAGGTTTATAGCTTACACACATGTAAAATATTTTTGTATCTACGCAGGCCAGGCAACCAATATAAAAACAACATAATACCATTTAAAAATACTAATAACCACAGGGCCTGCAAGCGGTGCAGAGTGATGTAGGACAGCGGGGAAAGTGGTAAAGTGTATAGGGCCCTAACGTGTGGAGAGGCCCTCAAATCCTTGAATAAAGAGGGGAGGCCCCTCAGAGAAAGTTTACTTACAGGCCCCAACATTTCTTGTAATGCACCCTGCCAGTACTAATAACATCAATGAGAAAGGCAACATTAAAGACACATCATTCCTGACAAATGATGCCTGGGTCTTCTGGCACAATCTGTGGGCACACATTACCCACAGAAAAATATGGTTGTAGATCATTGATGAGTTGGGGCTGTTTTTCTGTTATCTAGGGGCAATCCAAGATTGATGGCATAACAAATTCCACTAAGAACCAGAATATTTTATCATAAAACCTGGATGTCTAGAGAATGAGACTTGGCCGTAAATGGAAATACTAACAAGATAATGACATCAAACATATAATCAATGTCTCAGTTTTCACAAAAATATGGATTGTAAGGGGTCTCTAGAATTTTTAAACCTATAAAAAACAGCAACACACTACTCAAATATTTTGTGTTTGAGAAATTACTATGTTGAAATAGGCAACTTGTGAAGTTGTAATAGTACTTGAGTAAACTATGCAAAGTGGCCTGTGGTGTATGTCAAGTGGGTTAAAAAACTGGGTGATTACAACATTTAAAACCATGTTTTACATACAAATATTTACTTAAACCTTCCAGTTTAAATGCTCTGCCAATTATTACTGGAGTACTGAAAAACAACATTTTCCCCCAAGTAGTAAGCTCTCCATCTCCTCCCTCTATAGACTTATTTGCAATAAACCACAAAACTGGAAATGCAATAACCTCATGTATATAGAGCCACCTCATTGTGATTATTTATCTTGTAAAAGGAAGCTGTTCCTTTTACAGAGATATAGTACAGCAACATGTCACTAACGTTTACTGTACACAGCCTCAAACATGTGCTGTCATTATATTACAATAGCTGCCACTCAACATTTAAGGGACAATACTGTGCTCTGAATCATTTAAATGTGTTACTTTAATGACATTTCTATAGTTCAAGCAGTCCAGATGTGTATTATTATTACCACTGTAGCCTACAGTGATACGGCAGTCTATAACTCTGCCACTGTTGCGAATGTACTGCTGCACATCCTGTGTAGCTCATTTACTGTAGGGTTAGGGTTCAAATGTTCACATAGGGTCAGTATGAAAAGGCATGAAATATCTACTTTAAATCACTCTGGATAACAGTGCCTGTTACATAACTTAAATGTAATGTCGAAATCCAGACCCTTAGTGCACAGTACAGTCCTATGCTGTAGCATAGTGAGAGAGCTGCCTGCTTCTAGAGAGAGTGGTAATTACTTCAAGCAATTCATAAATGTACACAAATTGTAGAAATTTGTCATTGTTCCTCTTTAATGTTTGCATTTCATTCACTGTCCACATTAAGTGGTGCTTCATAATTTCACACATCATCTATTGAGGATGCAGTCCATTTTAACAATACATTTTACATTAAAAAAATAAATAATTAAATCAAACACTTCTCTAAATTGTCACAATTGACAACTTTCATCTATTCTCTGCAGAACTGCAGTGATGTGCAAGTGGCAGCACTTTATTCTTCCACTCTTCCTCTTTCTACCAATCTCTAAATCCCCCATCTCTTCTGTTGAAGAGGTGGGGTGTTGGTAGAGGTGAAGTCAGGCTGTCTCGAGGTTGGGTTGTATATCCTGAAAACCTGTCTAAGCAAGTACATAAAGTAGACACGGGGAATTACTATCAGCTTTCTGCCTGAAGATGCTCGGCTCCTCAACGTCCTTCAGCATAACAGGGGGCACAGTGAGGACACCACAGTTAGAGGGATGGGAGAAAATGTGTTTTAGCTCTCATGATTGGTCTGAGGCAGTGCTAAGCGGGCCCTGGTTTCCCTAGAGGATCGTGGGAGTAGTAAAAAGTGCAGCCTTGTTATGTAAACACAACAGAAGGCAACAGAAAAAATATCAATGAATAGAAATAGCTTCCAATAATTCCATATAAAGCCCAACCCCTCTATTTCCTAGATGTATAAAATTAAGGGGCATGACAAATTATACTGCATTTCATTTATAAACCTGTCAGCGAACGTTCTCTGATGTTTTAGCCTGCAGCATGTTTTTCCTTTTTTTTCTTAACACAATTGCCTTTTTTGTGTCTGTGTGTCTCTGAGTTTTTGTTGGCCATTACATGTGTTGCTTGTCACTCTGAGGTTAATTACTGTTCTCAAACAAATACAATAAATTAGATTAAATTAGAATAAATTAGATTCGATCCCACATAAATTACCTGATGCGTGGAGTGGACGCATGTTGGCACTGCTACAAAATGCCGGCCTTGTTTTAAACTCAGGTGCGTCTCCCTAACAAGACTTATTTTCCCTGAAACTAAATAGGCACTGAAATTTGTGTATGTGTAAGACACAAATGTGTGTGTGTCTTCCGGGTGACTTTGAGAATTTGCACTTACTGCACCGGGACCACAGGGGAAAAGCTTTTGTGTGTGTTCGTGTGCTAAAATGCATACGTGTGCATTAGTATAATAGACCACAGAGGCGTGGCAGGCAGCCACTGAATGTTGTTAAAAACTCAATTTCAGCTTTTACACCCAGAGAGGAGAACTGGGACTGCCCAGGGGTGCTGGGTTGGAGCGAACGAGTTTTACCACTGCATCAATAACCTCCCCTCCTCCCTCAAACGCTCTTCTTTTCTTAATTCCCTCTAACTTCCTAGCATCTCTCCATTCTCTTTTGTTAACCATTTGATTTCTCTCCAGTCCCAACAGTGTGGTGTTCAACTATCAATTGTGGCCTTGGCTCATGGCAATAGGGCAAAAAGCAGATAAGGGGTATCAGAAATATTTGGACTGTTCATTCTGCTTGTTGTCAAAATCTTTGCTTGATCAGGGGTCCACGTGGTGTAGTGGGCTAAGTCGCTGCATAGCAGTACAGTCTATGCCTCGATGGTCATGGGTTCGAGCCTGACCATGGGTTCTCTGACTTTCCCCGGGCCTTCTGCATGAGGCATCACAAAATGGGCATAACGCTGCCATGGATTTGGGTGAGATAAGTCAGATTCTACCACATTGTTATCCAGCAACTCCTGGTATTCAGATCGGGTGGTTGCAAATTAAATCATGGAAGTACAGTCAATGAAAGTAATCATCTCATGCATGATCTGACTAAAAGGCTTCCATGTTGGGTGAACAGTGCTAAAAAGAATCGGCTCGGGCGACATGTGGTTGGATGAACCATGTGTGCGCCCCTGTACAACAGATCTGTACAAGGAGTTGCAAAGCTGCAGACATGGCAGAATTACATAGGAAATTGTGAAGGGCGGAAAATCGAGAAAAATCCTTGCTTGACCAGAGGGTATATGCCAGCAGATGTGTGTCTCCCCAACAAACAAACACAATTTAACAAATGTTGTACTGTGTTACATAAATTACAAATATGCAGCATTTAAATATTAACGCATAGATTTTCAACCAGTCTGCCGCGGCACGTGAGGACTCCCCAAGTATGCTGTGACAGTTTTCCAAATCTGATGTTATTTCTTTAAAGGTCAATTGTTTATGCGCTTGGTTCATAACACTCATTTTGCTCTCATGCAAGGATTCCCCCAAGCTGATGCGCTGGAGACAAACTGTCTCACATCACACACTCAGATAATTCTCTGATCTGTCTATGATCTGATTGGACAGTGAAGCAATTAAGGTCGCACCTGCAGTTGAAAAGCATGCACTCCTATGACAAAGAAAAAAATGTGTGTCTGTACCCAAATGTCACGCACTATCCCATATAAACCGAAGATATTTTCTGCCACATATTTGCATAGGTAAAAAAAATGTTTTGCTACACGATTGTTCAGTAACTATACACACACATCTAAAGGATTATTAGGAACACCCGTTCAATTTTTCATTAATGCAATTATCTACTTAACCAATCACATGGCAGTTGATTCAATACATTTAGGGGTGTGGTCCCGGTCAAGACAATCTCCTGAACTCCAAACTGAATGTCAGAATGGGAAAGAAAGGTGATTTAAGCAATATTGAGCGTGGCATGGTTGTTGGTGCCAGACGGGCCGGTCAGAGTATTTCACAATCTGCTCAGTTACTGGGATTTTCATGCACAACCATTTCTAGGGTTTACAAAGAATGGTGTGAAAAGGGAAAAACATCCAGTATGCAGCAGTCCTGTGGGCAAAAATGCCTTGTTGATGCTAGAGGTCAGAGGAGAATGGCCTGACTGCTTCAAGCTGATAGAAGTGCAACTTTGACTGAAATAACCACTCGTTACAACCGAGGTATGCAAAGCATTTGTGAAGCCACAACACGCAAAACCTAGATTCGGATGGGCTACAACAGCCGAAGAACCCACCGGGTACCACTCAACTCCACTACAAATAGGAAAAGGAGGCTACAATTTGCAAGAGCTCACCAAAATTGGACAGTTGAAGACTGGAAAAATGTTGCCTGGTCTGATGAGTCTCGATTTCTGTTGAGACATTCAGATGGTAGAGTCAGAATTTGGTGTAAACAGAATGAGAACATGGATCCATCATGCCTTGTTATCACTGTGCAGGCTGGTGGTGGTGTAATGGTGTCGGGGATTGTTTAAATGCCACGGCCTACCTGAGCATTGTTTCTGACCATGTCCATCCCTTCATGGCCACTATGTTCCCATCCTCTGATGGCTACTTCCAGCAGGATAATGCACCATGTCACAAAGCTTAAATCATTTCAAATTGGTTTCTTGAACATGACAATGAGTTCACTGTACTAAAATGGCCCCCACAGTCACCAGATCTCAACCCAATAGAGCATCTTTGTGGTGGAACAGGAGCTTCATGCCCTGGATGTGTATCCCACAAATCTCCATCAACTGCAAGATGCTATCCTATCAATATGGGCCAACATTTCTAAAGAATGCTTTCAGCACCTTGTTGAATCAATGCCACATAGAATTAAGGCAGTTCTGAAGGTGAAAGGGGGTCAAACACAGTATTAGTATGGTGTTCCTAATAATCCTTTAGGTGAGTGTAGTTTCAATGGCATATAGGGAAAATTGCAATGGCAAAGGATTGCATATGAAGCTAGGAAGTTTTTAGTTTGTGTCAGAGACCACTGCAAAAAGAAAAATCCTCTGGTTTTACACTAGTATGTCTTTGGGAAGAATTAACATTTTGGGTTTATTCCAAAAACTCCTGACAAGATATATCCCCAATTCTAAATAAAAAAAATGACAACTGGTCAAAATAACAACAAAGATGCAGTGATGTCAGACCACAAATAATGTAAAGGCAATAAGTTAATGTATAAACACCATAATCATTTGCTAACTAAAGCGTTCAAAAATCAATATTTTCTATAATAATAATTGTATAACAATAGTTATGTTATTTATAAATTGGCTTTCACGCGTCTTGGCATGCTCTCCACCAGGCTTTATCACTGATGTGGGGTGACTTATGCCATTCCAGGTGCAAAAATTCAAGCAGCTTAGTTTTGTTTGATGGCTTGTGACCATCTTTCTCTTGATCACATTCCAGATGTTTTCAATGGAGTTGACTTATAAAACATTTACAGTGGTCTCTAAAATTTTTTCCAGAGCTTTATATTATGAACAGTGTTTTCATGACCCAGCTACTAGCTACAACCTGTTCCAGTATGGCAATATCCATAGCTACAGCACAACCTTAAATGTTTTTGCTAGATGCAATTATTAAGCGTAAAATGTGTCAGTGTGCCTCAACATTTTTGGTCCCACCCAAGTGTGCTGCGTCATGAAAAAGGATGGGAACCATTGATATAACAGACACTTTCCTTCAGATTTAAAGTTAACGGTCTCACTGAGGGACAGAAAATAATTTGTCACCTTTGCTTTTGGTAACTGGTCAGACACTGGGCTAGCGAGGCTACCTATCGTCTCAACCAAAAGTAAACTTAATGACCCAATTTAGGTCACCATGGGAGCCACTAGTGTGCTATTTGGGATGCTCGAGCTCATCCTTTCTATAAGCTCTGTATATTTGCACTTTACACTCTGCAGATTTGGTGTATGGGTGATGACCCTTGGCACAAGAAACTGACTTTAAAGCTCTCTGGGCCATGTCTAAATAGGTGTACAACAGAAAAGATGCTTGTTGGTTGTAAAACTACCATAAGGTTAAACAGAGAGGTAGGGAGTGGCAGAAAGGTAGAGATGTCCCACAACACCTGACATAGACCTGGCATGCAGTAAAGTTCCTATGCTCTGAACTGAATGTCTAACACATTTCCTGCTACTTCCACTCTGTCTGCATCCTAAAGTCCCCCATTTCCCAGAGAAACATATCGCTGTTAGCTAATATGTCAAAATACAAAGCTTGCCAATTTAATGTCACCCACCGCAACATTTTCTGCCAAGTCGTGAGTGTTTAGAATGCAGTGGTCAGTTGTAAGGTATTGTCTTTCTGTGCATGTGTTTATAGGTGTGTGAGATACAGAATTTATTGGCATGACATAACAATGTACATATTGCCAAAGCATATATTTAGGTAACAAAAGCATTTATTAGAAAATTCATAGTGTTAACAAATGAAGTGTTAACATTCACTTACCACAAAAAAATTGTTAATTTAGCAAGGATTTGAAATGCCCTAAAGGTGTCTCAGTGTTGGGTACTTTTCACCAAATTTATTTTGGTTTAAATAACCCATTACAGTCAGAAGGCAGGAAGTAAAAAAAATAACATGTGTGCAAGGAGGTAGGAGGTTAGTTTGGGGGAGGGGCAGGGATGGCTGGGTTTTTAAAATTGTATAGGGAAATACTGAAAATATGTACTGTACATAAAGTGTTTTATGTATTTATTTGTATGTCCCACTGGTTCTCAAGACCTGGGGGTATTGAATATGGATTTTACGGTGGTGTCCTTCATGGTTTAGATGTAAAGTGGGTATAGAAAAGAATCACCCCCCCTGTAAAATAATCACATTTTGTTGCTTTGCAGCCTGAAATGAAGACAGACACTGTTTTGTTTCATTCAGCTGTATTTACTTAGTGCAACTTATAACATCCAAGTGAAAGATATAACGCAAACATTTCAGAAAAAAAACCAATCATAGAGTTGGAAAAATGATCACCCCCTTGTTTTAGTATTTTGTCTAACCACCTTTTGCTTTAATACAGCCTTCAGTCTGTTGGGGTATGTCTCTACTAACTTTGCACATCTAGACATTGCAATATTTGCCCACTCTTCTTTGCAGAACTGCTCAAGTTCAGTTAAATTTGATGGTGACCATTTTTGGACTGCTGTCTACAAGTCATTCCACAGATTTTTAATGGGGTTTAGGTCTGGGCTTTGACTAGGCCATGCAAGAACATTCACCTTTTTCTCCATGAATCACTGTGTCCTCAGTTTTGCTGTGTGCTTTGGGTCATTTTCATGTTGGAAGGTAAATCTTCTTCCTATTGACAACTTTCTGGCAGAGAACAGCAGGTATTCATCAAAGATTTTGCAGTATTTTGCCCCATCCATTTTTCCTTCTATCCTGACAAGTGCTCCAGTCCCTGCTGCAGAGAAACAACCCCATAACATGATATTACCACCTCCATGCTTTACTGTAAAAATTGTGGTATTTAGATGGTGAGCTGTATTGGATTTGAGCCAGACATCGCTTGGCGTTGAGGCCATATAATTCCATTTTAGTCTCATCTGACCATAACACCTTTTTCCACGTAGCCTTAGAATCTTCAAGGTGCATTTTGGCAAAGCTCAGTCGTGACTGCATGTGGCCTTTCCTGAGGATTTGCATTTTTTCTTGCAACCCTCCCATACAAGCCACATTTGTGGAGAATTTGTAATATTGTTGTCATACATGCACACAATGACCACTCTTTGTCATTATTTCCTGCAACTGCTTCAGAGTTGCTGTAGGCCTCTTGGTAGCCTCTCCAATCAGTTTCCTTCTGGCAATTTCATCCAGGTTGGAGCGACGTCCTGACCCAGGGAAGGTCTGTGTTGTACCAAATACCTTCCACTTCTTAATAATGGACTTAATAGTGCTTCTAGGCATGGATAAAGCCTTTGAAATATTTTTGTATCCATCCACAATGTCTTGCTTGATTGTTAGCTTCAGTTTCCCTACCAATGAATGAAATGCTTAAGGCAGTGGTCCTCAAACCCTTCCATGGAGGGCCTAGTGTATGCTGGTTTTTGGTCTTTCCCTTTAATTAGGACCTAGACTGCCAGGTGAGGGGAGATCCTTGCCAATTAGTGAGCTACTCCATCAGGCTTGTACAAGGTAAAAGCGAAAACCTGCATACACTAGGCCCTCCATGGAAGGGTTTGAGGACCACTGCCTTAAGCATTTCATTCATTGATTAGCTCAGCTAATCAAAATGACCACAGCTGATTACAGTTGAAAGTCAATTGACTTTGTGTGCTATTGAGAAGGTGATTAACTTCACTTGGTTGGGTTTACAAGTCATTTTTAGGAGAAGGGTGATTCTTTTTCCAACTCAGTGATTCTGTTTTTTATTTGTAATTTCTTTTTTCTGACAAGTTAATAGTATATCTTTGACTTGGTTTGTACAAAAACTGTGTCTGTCCGTTTTCATTTCAGGCTGCAGAGGAACAAAATGTGATTATTTTACAGGGGGGTGATGTCTAAATGTAGCATTGTTGTTTGGATTTCTGGAGTGCTGTCAGTAGCAAGAATAACTCAAACAATCTGTATTGCCAAAACCGTGTTATCCCCCTGCTCCAGTTTACAGACCGTTACGCATTTACGGGGCAAGTTTTAAAACGTTCTTTTAGCCTCGAAACATGTTTGAAATGTCATTACTAGTGCATATAGCCATGTGCAATGATTCCTTATAGTGAACACAGCGAAGTTAACAAATCAGCCAGTGTAACGACCTGTGTTTATTTTCTGTTTTCCAGTGAAGTCCACACTTGTCCATTGTCAAAATCATACAATCTAATATTCCAAAACATACACTGCAAAAAATCCTGTCTTAAAAATCTTGTTCCATTGGCAAAAAAGTATATTTATCTTGTGATCAGGTTAAAAAATCTAACCATCCTTAAAATAAGACATATTTACTTAACAAGCTATATTTGTATTAGATAATTACACTTGTTTTTAGTAAATATGCCCTGAAAATCTGTGTAATTTTTCTTGTTCCATTGGCAGATTATTTTACTTATTACAAGCAAGAAATACCTTGTATTCATAGTTTATTTACTTGTTTTTGTAGA